>CAWUFW010020837.1:0-139111 GCA_963921515.1 Calotriton arnoldi
GTGGTGGTGGGCATTTGGCACCCCCTGGCTAAGGGTGGTTGTGGTGGTTGGCATCCAGCCCCCTGGGTTGGGGTGGTGGCGCGCATTCAGGCCCCTGTGTGCATATGTGGCATTGGTGATGGGCATCCCGCCCCTATGGTGCTGCTGTTGCAAGTATATTCAGATTCCCCGTGTATGTGTGTGATGTGTCGTGTACGTGTTGTATGTGTTTTGTGGTTGGTGTCTGACTTACCTTCTGCGCCGTACGCGTCCGTGCCTGTTCCGGTAGTAGATGTAGAATATTGGTATGATCGGGACGAAGGGATTCATGGTTGGTTCGTGTCGTTCGTCCTTCTCGTTGCTTCGCGTCGTCCTCGCCGCTTGGCTTCGTCCTCGTCGCTTCGCTTCGTCCTCGCCGCTTCGCGTCGTCCTCGTCTGTGCTGTGTTCGTCTCGTAGCCGTGGATCGTGTTGTGGCGCGATTCGGAGCTTATGTGCGCCTCTCCCGGATGCTTTGACGTGCCGTGCGTAGCGACGGGTTCGGCGCGTACGGGAAGCGCATCGTACTTGTCCGGCCGGACGGGGCTGCATTTTTCCTTCCGTGCGACTCGATTCGGCGTTTCCGGATTCGCCTCGGTCGGAGAACAGGACCTGGTTTGGGTGAGTACGGCTCGGCCGGAATTTTGCTGTTGTGCGCATCGTACTTGCTCGTTCGGTGTGCTGTACGGATCGGTCGGGAAACTGGCTTCGCATGGCTTTTTTCCCGACCGAATAGTATTGGGTGCGCCTCCGACCGAGATCGGAATCGGCCCCTGAGTGTCCAAAGAGGTGACGCCCTTGACAGTTTTTATTGTCGCAAACCACATAGGAAACATCATCATAATACACGTAACACAAGTTAGGCAGTGCGTCTCTGTCCAATCAAACAAGGACCCAGACTGTGTTATACCATGTATGGTCCAAACTATACTGTTGCTGCCCACGTGTCTTAAGTACGTGACAGTTTTGGGACTTTCCACTGTCATGCATTGTATTAGCCTTGGTACTTTTCCACCGAAATAATTGCACTATCATAACATGTATGAGAGATATTTCTAAATGTGATATGCTGAAATACTTGCGGCTAAGCTAGCATCCTGCTCTGTTCTCGTATGTTTCTTAAGCAAGCCTTGCGTTACAACAGCATATTTGTTTAAATAGAATGGAGAAGTACAAGCATCTATATGTTGGTTCTCATGCCAATTCAACAGGGCCTGAGGCTTCAAGCATTTTGGTATCACATATTAAAGAGGGCTTCTACATTTCCCCATCTGATACCAAATCACTAATTCGCATTCCTCCTGTACACCATCTCTTGTCCTTCATCACTTTGATCAGAGTCATGATTGTGACAGTCGTGCCTTCTGTGTCTTGGCACACAGCATGCACAGCTGGAAGCAAAAGCTGCGCAGCATGCGGGACAAAACTGGATCATTATGCACAGGGTGACCAACACTGTTATAAATATAATGATCACCTCCAATATCCATGTGCCCCAACTTCCTAACCATAGCATCAAATTTTCCCACATGCTTCTCGTGTGTATTCCATGTGCCTCGTCCTTAATTTTATTTATTTTATGGATCGCATTGTCTATATTGCTGCTGTTGTCAGGTATATATGAACAGCACACCTGGTGGATGATGTGGCATACTCCACCCTCCTTTGCTAGGATGATGTCTAACGCAACCCTGTTCTGTATCACTACAGCCCTCATGACAGTTAGCTCTTCAGTGATATTTCCTAGGGCTGCTGCTGTTGAATCGGCTAGATCCTCAATCATCCTTGCTAGCTGGTGTATCCTTACTGAGGCGTATATTATTCCTGCACCAGGCACTATTACCCCTAATCCTGTCATCAAGTTATCTTCCCATTCTGCTGCCCTACTAACACTTCCTGGATGATGCCCTTGGCGCTCAACCTGTACTAGGTCAGTGAAATGGGTCATTTGGGGCAGGATGGAGGCAAGATAACAAGTACCGTACTATCCCGGGGGCAAATAGAAGTATTCCCATTGGCCACAGACAAAGAACAGTCCCTTGTAACCCACTAGACCGGGTGATGACCGCTGATCACTTTTCCTAATTCGTGATAGTCTTGTTATGTGTGTGCAGTTACTTTCACCAACGAAAATTGGTGTGTTTTCTGAATCTTCTAATTCGTATGAAAGTCCTACGAATTCATCATTCCTTTTCTCACATTCCCAGACTCCTTTCTCACCCTTTGCTAAGTCCTCAATGGTACATCCGAGGCTGCATTTCTTCCATTCTTCCCTTCCTTTTATTAGTTCAAGAAATGTGCATGGTGGTTTAAGCATCTGCACGGCTGGCTGTTTAGGGGCTGTCTGTTTATTATTCTGAATGCAGGATGGTGCTGTAAGCTGTTGTCTTATCCTAAATCTTGCTATTTTTACCTCACTCCCTTTTGTCTTTCCCCCTTCTTCCCAACCAGCCCTGTCTTTCCATTCTTTATTCCTAGAGGTTTTGTCAAATGTGTTGAGCATTGCCTGATCCCTTTTGTTGGTTGCATGTTCATGCAAGGCACTCTCTGTGTCTTCGGCCTTGCTGTTGCCTGCCCTATAACTATCTAGCCGTTCTTATGAACTGCAACAGCTATGGACATGTTATGCTGCCTGAAGAGCATGTCTCGCATTAGGACACATCCCACATATTTAGAAAAGGGTATCACATTGCAACTCATGCTCTCTTCAGTGTCTGTTTGCAAGTGTGTGCAAACATAACATCCGGATATGTTCATAATGCGTACATACATTTTTAGCATTTCAACATATTTGTTTCCCTGGTACTCATCCCATAGTTCCCGTTCTCCTTCTCCTTTAATGTCAACCTCCCCAAAAATGTCTTGCTCTGTCATGTTCTTTTTCCTCTCCCCGTATGTTACATTTGAATCACTCCCATCCCCTACCTTGCCATTAAAGAACGGTATTTCAAGATCTTTTGCATATACTATTATCAATGCAGTCACTATTATTCCTGGAACTGGCGATAACACTTCCAGTAGCACCGCTGGCCATTTTCTTTCTTCTTTCCTTGTTCTTGGCATGGTCCTGGATATCGTATAGGTGTTCTATATGTCAAAGAATACTTCCCTAACCCTGTTCTCTTCTTCTTGGGAATGGTCCCTAATTTTATTCTGCTTCCACTTGGACCTATGCTACCTTCTTCTTAACGTCCCGCATGCATTTCACTGTTCGGTTGACATCCCTTATAATGCCAGACCCAATGTCCTCAATGGCGTAAATCACACACTCTAAAATGTCAAGGCGTGTTGCTGTAATGTTTTGTGCTGGTGGTTGATATCTGAAAGTGGGGAATGAAAGGTCTTGCAAAATCAGGCTTCTTAAGCCACTCAATAGCGGTGGATTTGGCACAGTTAATTGCAGTACTCCATTTATTTCCAAGCCAGGGACCAATAGTTCTACACAAGTCACTAGTTCTGACTCTCCTGCCACTTTTAGAGATCTGAGCCTTCCGGATCTTATTACTGGCATTTGTGATCCGATGAGTCTACTGATGTTGTGGGCGTAGCCCTGGTAATGTTCATTTGAGAGTTAGATATTTGGTAGTCTCTGTGCCGAAATGTTTTGTTTCATGTATCTAACTAGCAGGTCCTGCACCCCTATTGATGAATTGGTGCAGGCACCAGCAACACTTTTAAAAGGAGCCGTTGGTGCCTTTATGCTGTACCATCAGAGGTTTACCAGCACATGACGGCACTGGCACATTTGAAGAAAACGTAGGTGTCCTTGGAATGATGAGATCCGGAGGCCTGGCCCGCTGAACGCAGCAGGGAGTTGCCTCTTTGAGGATGTGCTTTCCGTTGCAGGCCTGGCCTGCAAGTAGCAGGGATCTGCCTCTTCTTTAATGCTTGTCTGCGATTGCTTGCCTGGTGGAGCGAAGGTTGTACCTGCTGGGTGCCTCAGATGCAACTGGTGGTGTTGGTAGAGCTTGCTCTCCTTGGTCCGGCCCTGTTGCTTTCTTGGTGTGGGAGCTGTGGATCCAGGACTTCAGCCCCTCGCGCTTGATAGCTGTTGCCAGGAGGACCTGGAAAGGGCCTTTCCACCTTGGCTGGAGGCAGTGCTGTCTGGTGTGAGCTTTGACCCAGACCCAGTCACCTGGCTGCAAGTCATGTGATGGAGGAGTTGCTGCTTCCGGAAGAGCCTGCAGTACCCTTGTTGCGTTGCGACGACAGTTCAGATATACCAGACACAGGGAGGGTGGGGCGTCATGCTATAATGCAAACAGACAACACAATGGGTGAACGAACGTTATCATGTGCTTTCAGCCAGCCTCCAGCCTTCGCAGCAGCAGAGGAAGCCGTTCGTCAATCAGGAGACAGTTCAATCAGTACTAGTTCACCAAAGCATTCACAAGTGGGAAGGGAAAGAGAACGTCCTGGGTGCTGGTATCGTTACTGGCGCTCCATGGACAGAAAAGAAGATGACAGGGAAGAAAGAGTAGTAGTTCCGCCTCCTTGCGTTCTCCCAGTATTCCCAAAAGGGCAGGAGGCGCAGCTAGATGGAATTGAAGACCCCTTTGGACTGTGCCGTGAGGGTTCAGCCATCCAGATAAACAGAGCAGAAGTGGTGAACTCTTCACGCAGTTGATACACACACATAAAACATAGAAGCAATCATTGGCAACCCTCAGCTGCAGCGCTGTGTTATGAGATGTGCTGTGAATCGGTGTGGTGTGGCTATGCCAACCCCAGAATAGTAATATGGAAAATATAGCCAGCCAGCTCATTGTGGGTGGGCTGGAATATTAAGAGACATTTTAGTAGGGCTGCAATAATTATTAAAGAGTTGTTCAGTTCGTTGTCAGAGAGGTAGCAGCGTATTACTGTCAGGCACGTAATGATAGCCTGACAACTACAGAGAACACCCTACAACAATAGGAATGGTAAGTGCAACCCTAACAGTATTTGACCACAAAATATGAGAGGCACATTACCATAACACAATAAAAAAATGCAATAAAACCCAAGATGATAGAAAAGAACACAACTGAATCTCCCTCCTCGTTGTGCCTAGGTGGACCCCTAGGCACAGCTGGAGACCACCTCTGGCGTACAGCAGTAGGCAGTGCCCCACTGGGTTCCGGTGGCCAGCGGCGCTGAGGTGAGTTAGCTGCACCCGAACCTGACTTCAAGGAAACTTATAAATCGACGCCCCGAAAACCTGTTGCAACTAAAGGAGGAGCCCACCTGGCTACAACTCCCATGAATTCGTGTCCGCACAATGACTGTGTGCAATCCCAGGGGAGCCTACACTGCTACCACCTGTGCCTGGGGAGCAAAAACTGCTGCAACTCTAAAACGAGGGGCTACCTGCTATAACCCAACCCGGAGGACAGAGATCCCCCAACAAAACTCACCGATGGGTGCTGATTCTGGCAAGGCCTACCGACCTCTGCTCCAGTCACTGGGAAGTAGCTGTAAATGTCCTCCACCCCCATAAGCAGGGGACTCTCCGCAGGCAAGACAAGGGACTGCAGAAGTTTACCCTCCTTGGTACAGTGTTAGGCAAGAGCTGCTTAGCACCAGGAGTCACTGCGTGCAGGGAAAGTGTGGATGGTCGCCGTCACCAGCCTGGCGGGGTGGGTATTTTGTGCAGAAACTGAAATGGAGATCAAAATTGCACATTAGAGAAATTTGCAGAGGTTGGCAGCAGTGTCAGAGGTCAAATACCACGAACGGTGCAGGAAGCAAACCATTGTCAGCACCACGAAGCAAGTGCTAACCTTAAACAGAGGCAAGTCTTCAACAGAATGATGACAGACCGAGATGTATATTATTAAAGCCACAAAGAGGAAGCAGAAGAAAGTGATCAGAATTGCTGCTATGATAGCCATGAAATTTGGAAGGCAAGCGACAAATACTTCTCTGGGACACAAACACACCGGCATTAGCGGCGCAAAACAGAAGGAGATAGAGGGGAAGAAAGATCTCATTAAGGAATGTCCACACAAATGTGCTGAGAGGGAGATAAAGCAGGAGCCAGGGATATGACAGAAACCAACTCATGGCAGGCAGAGTCCCTCAGCCACGGAGCGGAGGGAGAGAGAAGAGACAAAGATAAAGAGTCATCAAGCCTCAGGCCTCCGAACTCTGAATGAAGCTGAAGTCCAGCTGCCCGGTGGCCGGTGAAGTCAGTGATCCTGGGGCCGCATTCTCACACCAAATGTGGAAGCTGAAATAGAAATATAGAAATAATACCACAAACCTAACTCTCTGTCAGCACATAAGATAAACAGAATTTATTGGAGAGTAACAGATAATGCAAATACGTGCAGCACGGAGACAGTCAGCATAGCCACTGAGTGTCCAAAGAGGTGACGCCTTTGACAGTTTTTATTGTCGCAAACCACATAGGAAACATCGTCATAATACACGTACCACAAGTTAGGCAATGCGTCTCTGTCCAATCAAACAAGGGCCCAGACTGTGTTATACCATGTACGCAGCTAGGTCCTGCACACACCCTCTGCAGGCAGCCAACCCCCACAGATACCCAGCCCACAATGTTTTTTCTGATTCATTTTCCCCGTCCTTCAGGAATCTTTCCGGATTCCTGTGGGATTGCCCCCCAATGATTTTTTAAATTAATTTTGGGCCCAAGAGGGGGACCCTCTTGAACCCCCTTCCACAAGGACAAGGGATTTAGGATACCCCTACTCCACCCTCTTATATGGTATTTGAAAAAGATTTTCAAGACTCAGGGACCGATCCTGAGAGAAAGAGCCTGCTCAACTAATCCAAACACTCTAGTTTTTAATTCCTAGTCCTGCGGGACTCCTGAGGGACTCCTTAGGGACTTCCAAGGGGCCATCTGCCAATATATCTCCATTAGATGAACCTTAGGGCCTGATTTAGAACTCAGTGGACAGGTTACTCTGTCATAACAGTGACGGATATCCTGTCCACTGAAATATAAATCCCATTAGCTTCTCCAAAATTACTGACTGGATTTACACCAAATCACAGAAATCACGCTTTCCGGGTAAATACCTAGCTTTCCATCAAATCTGATTCAGTTCAGCCATTTTGGCTGTAGAGCTGACTAAAATTCACTACGAAATTTCATGGGTAAATTGGGACCCTTTTCTTTTAACCCCCACTTGATGAATCACCCCAATATTTTCCAGGAAGGAGCTGAGGTAGATGAACTTTGATTTTGGAAAGCTTTGTGAGGGTTCATCAAACAACACCAAAGGTATTAGCAAAACAAGAAATGCTCCCATAGAAACTCTGACTTCCATATAACTACACAGTGGCAATCATCACTGTGAAAAAAAAATATAGATCCCAATTGCACAGTGCCAATGGTAATGAGAACCTCGACACACCGATGCACACCTGCATACCTTAGGGGGCACTAGACACTCCTTTAAGAACCAGAAGGATCTTCAACTCAGATAAACCAAAAAGGTGACACAAATTGAGCCATATTAAATGTACAGGTTTATTAGCAGCAAACAGAAGAGGTTAACTTGTTTCAGCGAGTGCCTTGGTACTTGTATTTACAACAGGCACAATACTTGTATTACCAAACGTGCAATACAAATTAACAAATGACTAACCACCATCTTACAACTAACATAGAAGACATACTATTGCATGGAAATATTTATCCATGATAATAGAATTGACAGTCCAGGTGCTTTTAAAAAAGAAAGAAGGGTGAAAAATAATATCAATTATGCAATGCAAAAAATGATTATTGCATGAATACTCACACATTGGAAACCTTTGTCTAAGCAATTCATACTTACATCCTTTTTCAATTCTAAGTGTTTTGCAGTGATTGACATAGACAAAACACTCCATCATAAACATAGACAGAAGACTACATAAATAAAGTGAAAGAGCTGTAAAAAATATATTACCTTCTTTTAAGACAACTGATTATTTCATATTAATTTATACAAGGCAAATCTTGTTATTAGAAGAACTAAGTTGGGTTACAATATCCTGCAGTGAATACATCAATATATTCCTATCATGAAACTCACTCGAATTCAACAGATCAATATCAAGCCCAAATGGACATAAACACTAAATAATTCAGAGAGCATTAGAATGGTCATCTTATGAATAGTCTAATCAATAAAAGCACCATTGGGCAAACATAACCAAAGTGAGCTGTCAAACAGAGATCTTAACACCGCAATATGGTGACAACATGTTCAGTTCTCAATTATCCTTCAATGTTTCTTTTGAACATAGCCCTGTAATAAAATAGTGACAACCACTGATTAAAAATAAGTTCAATGACTTCAGCAAAATGCATTGAAATTATAGGTTGTGGGTTTTAATTTCAGTTGTACAGCTAATTCCTTGTCCATATTAAGACCCTTTAAAGGAGTTCGTTTTTAGATCTATGATGTAGTTTGATTGTATCCTTCTCAATTGAAGTGTATGATCTTCTCCCCTTGGGGATATCAGTATGTAATTGTTAGAAGGTGGTTCTGACACGATGGGCCGCCCAGATTTTTCGCTTTTTGAGCACCTATGTGTGGAGCTTTTACTGTGGGAGAGCCTCATAAATTGGGACTCATACACAGTGAACTCATAATGAAGGAGACGGCATGTGGATTTTACTGGTGTCCCCCTAGCTTGACTAGGCCGCTGCGCAGCAGCTGGAGTAAGGGGCACCGGGCTGGTTACATGCAGACACCTGTGTACAAGCGTGTGCACACGTGTAGGGGCTGCGCAGGGGAGATTCCTGGCGTGCGCAGTCCAGGAGCAGCTACAAAGTTAATGGTGTGGCGGGACTTATGCAGAAGTGGGTGGTGACACGGAATAGGCCTTATACACTGGGAAGGAACATGCCAGGGAAAGTCAGTGTGTTTTACTGTGTTTTTCACTTCATTATTCCCCTATGGGGATGTGGAGCCCATGTGCTAGATTAACTTTCCTAAGGCCTACAGATTCCAGACACGCACTAAAGTCCACTGTAGCGGATGTGAAAAGGAGTATTCTGCAGAGTCCAAAGTCATATTTGTACTGCTTTTGGGTCATCCAGAAATATCACATTTCTCTGAGTCAGTCATAACCAGGGCCAGGCTGAGGGCTGACCTCAGCTGGATGGATTGATAACCTTTCTTCCACAAGCTAAGGCCTCCTCTCCACGAAGAGAAGATGGGTGGGGCTACAGGCTCATCCATCAGCAGCTATCACTGTGTGCCAGGCACCAGGCTGCACCAAGGAGGGAAGGCAGCGAGGAGGGAAGGGGTCTGGTTTTAGAGACCATGTGGCCAGAGACCCTGGACGACGCCATTTTGAACAAGCCCAGAGGCTGGACCAGGAGGAGGGAGCAGGGGCAGGGAAGTGATGTGTCGCTGTTTGATAGGATCAACAGAGACTTCCTGCCAGCCCCCTACTCAACTTTTAAAAGTGTCTGCGCAGGAAGAGAAGTCTCTCTGGGGTGTGGTCGGCTGAGGCGGAAGGTGCTGGAGCCTGGCAATGGGCAGTTGGAAGGAGGTACCCCCTGACTGCCCCCCAGGCCCCTAACAGCACTAGAAGAAGAGACCAGGACCGGTGCGCAGAAGCAGGGGCCTCTGCGCAGGAAAAAGAGAGGCCCAGGAGGAGAGCCAGACGAAAGTCTGGCGCAGGGAGCCAGTGAAGAGCGCTCCCTGCAGAATGCCCCCTCTTGGAGACCCGGAGGGCGAAGGAGAGTGTTCCCAGTGGCTGGAGCTGGCCACCAGGAGCAAGAAGATGCGAAAATTGTGAAAATCGGAGTCCAGGGGGCCGAGATATGCCCCCCAGAAGGTAGGCGACCTTTGACCCTGCCTGGGACCGACGACGAAGCGCGTGGGGCTCCGCCGCCGGTGATAATCATGCCCCCGGGGTGGGTCAGGTCCCGGGGGCTGCCCCTGGAAACCGTAAAGGTGGGGGGAGTGCCGTCGCGCCCTCCCATGAAGAGGTGGTCGGGGGCCCGGGAGCCCATCCCCGGGCCCCGAAGCAAAGCCAGGGAGCGCGTCGCGCTCCCCGTGAAGTTATCCCCCTGGGGGCCAGGAGCCCACCCTGGCCCCCGCCGAACAGGAACTGTCGGGGGAGCGCCGTCGCGCCCCCCCCCGCGAGGAGGAGGAGGGGGCCCGGGACCCCATCCCCAGGCCCCGAAAATGCCGTGTTGGAGGGGGTGCCGTCGCACCCCCCCGAGGATGTCCGGGGGCCCGGGAGCCCATCCCTGGGCCCCGAAGCAGGAACGGAGTCGCCTCACGTCTGCCCGCAGGAGCGGGCAGACAAGAAGACTCTGCCGGCTCCCGCGGCCGCACGCAAGTGTGCGGGCCGGGCGGGGAGCCGGCGGGGGCAGCCGGGGTGGGCTCCCGAGCTGCCCTCCACCAAAAGGAGGTTGTGGGGTCCCGGGTGGGACCGGGCCCCTACCCGAGGAGAAATGGTGGCGAAGGGGTCCCGGGTGGGACCGGGACCCCGGAGGTGAAAGAGGGGCCCGGGTGGAACCGGGCCCCTGAAAGCTGGCACAGCGGCCGGGGGTGGGCTCCCCGCGCCGCAAGACTCACCTGGGGTCCGGGTGGGACCGGGCCCCCACCAAGAAAGGGATGAGGCGCGAAGCGCCAGCTCGATCGCGGCTCTCCCCAGCACAGCGGGAGAGCCGCTCATCCCATATGCAGGGAGAGGAGCCTGAAGCGCCCCATAATGCCTTGCAAGGCATGGGGAAAAACAATGTTTTTGTGCTTGTGGTGGCCCCAGGAGGACGGGGTCACCACCAACTTGGTACCAGGGTGCTGGGGGAGCTGCTGGAGAAGCGCAGTCTCCCCCCAGCATGAAGTTAAATCCCACCCTCAGTCTCCTAGGGATGTTGAAAGGATAACCCCTCAAGACTCAGCGTGAATTAAACACCTTCTGGGCTGGAACTTTTGTTCTACAGCTGAGGGTGTGCTATGAAGGGCTTCATGGAGTGAAGGGCTGAGTTGGGGATGTCTGGAGAAGGGCATCCCCTAGAGGTGAAGAGGTGTAATTGCACCAGAACTGCATTTACTAACAGTTATTCCTTTTTAGAGGGACTGAAGGTCACATATGTAATGTGAAGTACCTGTGTAAGGTGATGTCATAAGCAAAGTGGGTTATGTTGCCAGACACTCCTGCTAGGGTGTCTGGCTGGATAGGCGTAATCCTGTGATTTCATCTCTGATGCCCTTAGGGGCTGTAATTGCAATGCATTCTAATGTCCAACAAAGGTGATGAGTACTGTCATTCTAAGGTGTGCGTAAACATGTATTCTTGCTGCTGCACTTAGGTGAAGACCCAGACTGCTAGCCCTTAAGATATAGAGGTGAATACTTTATGGTCAGTAGGAAATGCTCAGTCAGGGTTATGTGTCACCAAGGCAGGTGTACCCATTTTTAATGCGCGTTTGAGGTAATGGGGTGGGTCGCCACTGGGATGGTGCCAGTGCGCAGGGCCCTCGCTCCAGGTTAGGCTCAACACACTGCATTAGGGGGCAAGATGATGTGCATACATGGGAGTGGTGGTACTAGACCCCACCCCCCTTTTGGGAGGGGGGGAGATGTTACGCAATGTCACAAAGTAATTCCAACAGCTTATGTATATTTGTAAATTGGTGCATAGTATTGAGTAGTGTGTGTGTTTAATAAATGTACTCTTACTTTTATAAAGCAAAGTACAGACTGGACAATCAATTATTGAGTGTTATTTCTGCGCACCTGCAATTGGCGATTACTAGCCCACACCACCTCCCTTGAGTAAAGCCTCAGACTGCTCTGCAACGCTACCCTCTGAGAGTCAGGCGCTACAATTGGATGTTTGGTTCCCAGTGAAGGACAAATGTAGTCATGTTATTTGTGCAGGCCTCACAGATACTGCCTCGTTTTCCAACATTGGTGGCAGCGGCGGGAAACATAGTATCCCATTCTGGTGCGCATTTATAGCATTTGATCAGTCCAGTTTTGCCACACATTACCTATGCAGTAATGAGCAAATGGAAGAGCGCAACTCTCTGAAAAGGGTTCAAAGTTTTGGTTAGGTGAACTAAAAGTATGGGAAAGGAAAGCCCCGCGCACATATGTGTCATGTGAAGAGATTATGGTTTAAATGTGAACTGTATTGATATGACCGCGCTATGTTGATTATCATGTGCTAGCGGGATGGTGCTTTCCAGGAAATGATTGCATACAAATGTTCTAAGCCATATTGTACACCTTTGAACCCTAACACTAAACGCACTACACCTGCATGAGGAGGGTGTCTCCTCAAGAGATAGGGACAGCAACTGATACCTACATCACAGGTGGGGGTGTCGGGGTGGATTGACCTTTGTGGGGGACAGGAGAGAGAGGGGTCCTGGGAAATTCCAGCGCTTTTTAAGGGCAGGGAGGGTTTCCACAGAAGGGGCCCCAGGTGTCCTTCCCCCGCTGAAATGTTACTTGCCATTGGCGCAGGCCAAAACCACTGGAAGGGTGGGGCAGGAGGTTTCTTTACCCCAGGTAGTAACGCCCCAGGGGTTCCCATGGTGGGGGACCCCAAGAAACATTTCCCACGGTGGGAGGAGGGTGTGGCAGAGTTGGGTGTCCGGCAGGCCCCCCAGGTTAACTGGTGGGAGTTGAGCGACCCAGGGGTGGCACCTGGTAGTGGGTGGCCCCAAAGGAGGGTAGTTCTTAAGTGATGGTGTGTAGTGGTAGCCCCTAGGTACCCTAGGTGGGCTAGGTAACTGACCCAGTGGAGATCGGAGTGGGGGTGATGTACTCCCTAGTTTCCAGGTGAAGGGTTAGTGGTGGACCCTGAGGCGACAGGGTCGGGTGGACGGTGACCAGTCCGGTAGGTCCTGTGGGTCTGGAACCCAAGGACCAGGAGCATGGGGGTGTTCCCCTAGCTCGGGGCAGGAGGTGGACTTCTGCAAGGTAGTACCACCCTGAACACAGGTGGGGCCTATCTTAAGTGACGGGACCCTGTGGTTCGCAAAGGGGTGGTGCAGGCCTAGCCGGGATCTTTAGGGTCCTGGCTTGGTGTGGTCGTGCTACCCTGAAGGCAGGTAGGGCCTATCTTAAGTGACGGGACCCTGTGGTTCGCAAAGCGGTGGTGCAGGCCTAGCCGGGATCTTTAGGGTCCTGGCTTGGTGTGGTCGTGCTACCCTGAAGGCAGGTAGGGCCTATCGTAGGGAGGGGACCCTGCTCTTCATAAGGGGTGGTGCAGGCCATCCAGGGACCATGTAGGTCCCTGGGCGGTCTCCCAAGGCGCTGCTGGGAGACCGGGGAGGGCCATGAGAAGTGGGCCTGGGTCTAGCTAACTCGGGGCCCACAGGCTCTCTAAGGGTACTCTGGGAGGAGAGCGCGCTCTCGGAGGGAAGGGTGCATAGGCCCTGTTCTCGCAGCGGAGAACAAGGAAGGGGTCTAGGTTCCCGGGGTAGTTTCCATGGGGAGCTACTGACGGGGGGGAATGAGCTGTAGGATGTCTGACGGGGCACCCTCAGTGTTCCTCCCTGGCACTGCCAGTGTGGTAGTGAGGCCGGTCTGAGGTCCTATCAGGGAGCCAGGCCAGTGGCCAAAGGGTGCTTTTCTGTGTGGGGAAAGCACGAGTGGCTGTGCTTTCTTTAGGGAAGCCAGTCGTCCCGAAAGGGTGGTGGCAGCATAATGACCTCAGCGGCAGGCTGAGGGTGAGGGTCCAGAGAGGTTGCATCTTTGGGGTGCAAGGACCAAACGGAGAGAGGGTACTGGTTGGAACAAACTCCAGAAGGGAGACCAGCTAGTGACCCAGGGGATGGGATGTAGACCTATCCCAGAAGACCGCATCGGTGCTGAGGCACTGGACCCTTGTCCAGAGAAGGGGTAGGCATAGTGTTGCATGCCCAAGGGCAAAGGTGGGCCTAGTGAGGCCAAGTCCATGTAGACCATGAGTGACCTAGAGGTATCTAACCTAAAGCCCGGAGGGTTCTTAGGGTAGTCTGGGATCCCTATCATGGGTGGAGATTTCATGGATGGGAGGAGTAGGTGGTCTAAGCGGATAACTGGTGAGTAAGGGGGTCTGGTCAGAACCCCTTATAACTAGTTATCTCTGACTACGGGAAGAATACCCATGTAGAGTGGCTACTTCTTCCCTGTAGGAATCAGCTGGGCGCGGCGTGTGTTAGAAGGTGGTTCTGACACGATGGGCCGCCCAGATTTTTCGCTTTTGAGCACCTATGTGTGGAGCTTTTACTGTGGGAGAGCCTCATAAATTGGGACTCATCCACAGTGAACTCATAATGAAGGAGACAGCATGTGGATTTTACTGGTGTCCCCCTAGCTTGACTAGGCTGCTGCGCAGCAGCTGGAGTAAGGGGCACCGGGCTGGTTACATGCAGACACCTGTGTACAAGGGTGTGCACACGTGTAGGGGCTGCGCAGGGAGATTCCTGGCATGCGCAGTCCAGGAGCAGCTACAAAGTTAATGGTGTGGCGGGACTTATGCAGAAGTGGGTGGTGACACGGAATAGGCCTTATACACTGGGAAGGAACATGCCAGGGAAAGTCAGTGTGTTTTACTGTGTTTTTCACTTCATTATTCCCCTATGGGGATGTGGAGCCCATGTGCTAGATTAACTTTCCTAAGGCCTACAGATTCCAGACACGCACTAAAGTCCACTGTAGCGGATGTGAAAAGGAGTATTCTGCAGAGTCCAAAGTCATATTTGTACTGCTTTTGGGTCATCCAGAAATGTCACATTTCTCTGAGTCAGTCATAACCAGGACCAGGCTGAGGGCTGACCTCAGCTGGATGGATTGATAACCTTTCTTCCACAAGCTAAGGCCTCCTCTCCATGAAGAGAAGATGGGTGGGGCTACAGGCTCATCCATCAGCAGCTATCACTGTGTGCCAGGCACCAGGCTGCACCAAGGAGGGAAGGCAGCGAGGAGGGAAGGGGTCTGGTTTTAGAGACCATGTGGCCAGAGACCCTGGACGACGCCATTTTGAACAAGCCCAGAGGCTGGACCAGGAGGAGGGAGCAGGGGCATGGAAGTGATGTGTCGCTGTTTGATAGGATCAACAGAGACTTCCTGCCAGCCCCCCTACTCAACTTTTAAAAGTGTCTGCGCAGGAAGAGACGCTCTCTCTGGGGTGTGGTCGGCTGAGGCGGAAGGTGCTGGAGCCTGTCAATGGGCAGTTGGAAGGAGGTACCCCCTGACTGCCCCCAGGCCCCTAACAGCACTAGAAGAAGAGACCAGGACCGGTGCGCAGAAGCAGGGGCCTCTGCGCAGGAAAAAGAGAAGCCCAGGAGGAGAGCCAGGCGAAGTCTGGCGCAGGGAGCCAGTGAAGAGCGCTCCCTGCAGAATGCCCCCTCTTGGAGACCCGGAGGGCAAAGGAGAGTGTTCCCAGTGGCTGGAGCTGGCCACCAGGAGCAAGAAGATGCGAAAATTGTGAAAATCGGAGTCCAGGGGGCCGAGATATGCCCCCAGAAGGTAGGCGACCTTGACCCTGCCTGGGACCGACGACGAAGCGCGTGGGGCTCCGCCGCCGGTGATAATCATGCCCCCGGGGTGGGTCAGGTCCCGGGGGCTGCCCCTGGAAACCGTAAAGGTGGGGGGAGCGCCGTCGCGCCCCCCCATGAAGAGGTGGTCGGGGGCCCGGGAGCCCATCCCCGGGCCCCGAAGCAAGCCGGAAGCGCGTCGCGCTCCCCGTGAAGTTATCCCCTGGGGGCCAGGAGCCGACCCTGGCCCCCGCCGAACAGGAACTGTCGGGGAGCGCCGTCGCGCCCCCCGCGAGGAGGAGGAGGGGGCCCGGGACCCCATCCCCGGGCCCCGAAAATGCCGTGTTGGAGGGGGTGCCGTCGCACCCCCCCGAGGATGTCCGGGGGCCCGGGAGCCCATCCCCGTGCCCCGAAGCAGGAACGGAGTCGCCTCACGTCTGCCCGCAGGAGCGGGCAGACAAGAAGACTCTGCCGCCTCCCGCAGCCACACGCAAGTGTGCGGGCCGGGCGGGGAGCCGGCGGGGGCAGCCCGGGGTGGGCTCCACGAGCTGCCCTCCACCAAAAGGAGGATGTGGGGGTCCCGGGTGGGACCGGGCCCCTACCCGAGGAGAAATGGTGGCGAAAGGGGTCCCGGGTGGGACCAGGATCCCGGAGGTGAAAAGAGGGGCCCGGGTGGAACCGGGCCCCTGAAAGTTGGCACAGCGGCCGGGGGTGGGCTCCCCGCGCCGCAAGACTCACCTGGGGGTCCGGGTGGGACCGGGCCCCCCACCAAGAAAGGGATGAGGCGCGAAGCGCCAGCTCGATCGCGGCTCTCCCCAGCACAGCGGGAGAGCCGCTCATCCCATATGCAGGGAGAGGAGCCTGAAGCGCCCCATAATGCCTTGCAAGGCATGGGGAAAAACAACGTTTTTGTGCTTGTGGTGGCCCCAGGAGGACGGGGTCACCACCAACTTGGTACCAGGGTGCTGGGGGAGCTGCTGGAGAAGCGCAGTCTCCCCCCAGCACGAAGTTAAATCCCACCCTCAGTCTCCTAGGGATGTGGAAAGGATAACCCCTCAAGGGCTCAGCGTGAATTAAACACCTTTTGGGCTGGAACTTTTGTTCTACAGCTGAGGGTGTGCTATGAAGGGCTTCATGGAGTGAAGGGCTGAGTTGGGGATGTCTGGAGAAAGGCATCCCCTAGAGGTGAAGAGGTGTAATTGCACCAGAACTGCATTTACTAACAGTTATTCCTTTTTAGAGGGACTGAAGGTCACATATGTAATGTGAAGTACCTGTGTAAGGTGATGAGTGGGTTATGTTGCCAGACACTCCTGCTAGGGTGTCTGGCTGGATAGGCGTAATCCTGTGATTTCATCTCTGATGCCCTTAGGGGCTGTAATTGCAATGCATTCTAATGTCCAACAAAGTGATGAGTACTGTCATTCTAAGGTGTGCGTAAACATGTGTTCTTGCTGCTGCACTGAGGTGAAGACCCAGACTGCTAGCCCTTAAGATATAGAGGTGAATACTTTATGGTCAGTAGGAAATGCTCAGTCAGGGTTATGTGTCACCAAGGCAGGTGTACCCATTTTTAATGCGCGTTGAGGTAATGGGGTGGGTCGCCACTGGGATGGTGCCAGTGCGCAGGGCCCTCGCTCCAGGTTAGGCTCAACACACTGCATTAGGGGGCAAGATGATGTGCATACATGGGAGTGGTGGTACTAGACCCCACCCCCTTTTGGGAGGGGGGAGATGTTACGCAATGTCACAAAGTAATTCCAACAGCTTATGTATATTTGTAAATTGGTGCATAGTATTGAGTAGTGTGTGTGTTTAATAAATGTACTCTTACTTTTATAAAGCAAAGTACAGACTGGACAATCAATTATTGAGTGTTATTTCTGCGCACCTGCAAATGGCGATTACTAGCCCACACCACCTCCCTTGAGTAAAGCCTCAGACTGCTCTGCAACGCTACCCTCTGAGAGTCAGGCGCTACAATTGGGTGTTTGGTTCCCAGTGAAGGACAAATGTAGTCATGTTATTTGTGCAGGCCTCACAGATACTGCCTCGTTTTCCAACAGTAATCAATACCAAAATATTGTGCTGAGTCACTATTGCTATCATGCTGTTCTTCCAAGTGTCTTGGCATGCCTTATCAACTCTTTTGATGACACAAAAATACTCTAGAACTCTCTTTTTTGACAGAATATGTGATACTCCCTACATATCATTAGGGATAGGGGGTACATAAGGATGTAAATAGTGTAATCTGAAGAGCCTCTACATAAACTTGGAGGCCCTTTTATCCCCTAAATTGTGTGAAAGAGAATAATCATTTCTATTTTTGCTGTCTTTTCATGTCTAACATTTTACCAGGTGAAAATACTTGACCAGTCCTGTATTCTTGAAGTATCAGAAGGTTTCAGAAACTGTGGCATGGCAATTTACTGGTACACATGAACTGTGATACATCTTAGTACTTGATGAAGCTTTAGGATTGGCTTACCCTTGATATACCCACAAGGTCCCAGTGCATCTGAAAAGATCTGGTGGCTGGGAAGTGGAGGGGAAAAAGCATTTTGATACATGCAGGGATGGCCTGGGAGAGGGCTCTCGGTGGCATGAGGTCCTGCACCCACTCTGCAACTATGTCAAGGATCTCTTTGGGAGAGTAATGGTACCTTGCCAATAATGCTTCCTTGGTAATACTAGCCAAAGTCATACTCTGTGTGTAGCTTCTCTTGCTTCTCCTCAAATATTTTATTGGTCAAAATGATGCCAAGGCAACAAACACATTCAGCAACATTATGAACAAAATTGGGTTGATTGTGGTCAGGCTGTGTGTGATTGGTTAATAGTGCACTGAATGGTGGAGATATGGATTCTGATTCCTTAGCCCTCTAGGCCGGTATGTTGAATGGTAATGTAGACTAGTAGTCATATGTGTAGTCCACTCAGTCTGAAGCAATTATTTTCTGTCGACGTTCATTGTTGTGTCCTTGTGTGTGTATATGTTGTGAATTATTTTTTAAATGTATTGCTAGACCTGTAGGTGAGTAAATATAATGAATGTGCAGTGTATAGATTGCTGATTTTTATTTTCATTTTCCATATGTGCTGGCAGTGTTATTCTTTTCATCAATCGTTTTCTATGTAATTCTCTAGCAGTACCTGTGAGTGGCAATCTGCATGTGTGATATACTCAAAGGCCTGGTTGGAGCAGTTGTGAGCATGTTTGTACTCCAGAACTACTAGACTGGTTGTGGGTATAAGATTTGTGAACAGTAAGTGACTTAATCTTTTGTAGCTGTACTTTTTGCATATATGTCTCTCATTATTCTCCTCCTTAGTTTTCCCTTTGCTCTTCCAATTTTGACTTGTGGGCTTTATTTTTCATTCCCTCCTCCTTGCCACTCCCACACATACGTGACAAAGAAATCCCTAGGCATGCTTTGGTGAGTAGCCGCTACCAAGTGTTATGTGTTTTCTGGCATATTCGATCGAATACTAAAACAAGTATATCATACATAGGCGTTGACTATACCACATACAGCAGTGTAAATAAACAACTAATTATGTTGTGAGTATATTCATATCACTAACATAATTCATAATACATCATATATTTTTGTAGAAACAAAGCTTGCATTAAGACAAAAAAGGCACATATATTTGGTTTAGTATTTTTGATCAGACAATTGTATACCAAATGAGGACTATACATGGTTGTGTGATGTTAGGAGTAAATTACTGATGATATTATGCTCATACACCATCATATTCTAATTAGTGTCATACAGACCTTATCCTGAACATTGTTACTCAGAATGTTTCAATGCATAACAGTAATAGTTGACAACTGTTTATTGCCACTGCTGGAGGCAAAATAAAATGAGTCTTGTTAATCTAAGTTAAAGCATCAAGAATAGAAACCTCATGCCAAATAGCCAATAAAAGTGTCTCTACAAAATGGTATGCGAAGCATACACAATATTAATAGTCAAGCGTTTTTAGAGATGGCTAGTGTCCCACTATGCAACATAATAATTATTTACAAGTAAAAGAAACATTTCACCTGAGCCTAGAACAAGTCACTGTAGCAATGTTTATCACCAAGGAAATGCTACATATGTTTGTCAATAGTGTTACCATGCTGGAGAGCACATAATTGCATAATCCAAAGTGTCTCTAACAGATTTGCAAAGCTGTACCACTCACTCACTCATAAAACAGACCAACTGGACACCTGTTCATGTCAACAACGTGTCAGTTTTATTTTGTACCACTGTGCAACTTAGATCCATTATTTTTCAGCTTTTTTTGGAAATGGATCGGTATTCCATATATACTTTGTAAACTTTGTACTTTAATCTTATCTTCTGTTGTACCCTCTTGCAATGAATCTGGCCTGAAGTTCTCAGAAAGATTCTACAAAGTTTGCATCTTTCCTATAGGTCCTATGTAACCTCGCTAGTTCCCCATAGAGGGGGTTGCATTGATCTGGGAGACTGGATGTGTGCTGGAAGCATACCAAAGTGAGCTTACAGCTGTTATGTTGCAGTAGGTATGACTCTCAACCTTTCCTAATGAGATCCGCATCTAAAATGTTATGGATATATCGATATGGTCCATAATAAATATTCTACTCTATTCATTATAATGCAAAGATTCATCATGTGGGGGAACATGGGGGCTGGCTGCTGAGTGGGTTGGGAGCTCTCCTTCCTTTCCAGCGGTGCGGGGGTGGTGTGCAGCGAGGTGAGGAGCAGTGAGGGGGGTCTGTTTGGGTAGAGGGAGCATCAAGGGGGTGAAGTTCCTCGGAGGTCCGGTTGAAAACCTCCTGCCCAACACGCATGCAGTGCCTGGTACGCAGAGCTGGAGTGTGGGTGGAGGCAGCTGCGTGGCTATCCTGTAATAAGCATGCTTCAACCAGGATTTGCTTCCGGCTGGTTCCAGGCAGTGCCTTTCAACCAGCAGATATATCAAGAGGCGGTAGGGTGATACAGCTAAATAAAACAACTTTGGATGCACAAAAGGAAAGTCAGGAAGGCTCATATAAAGAAGTAGACATATATATGACTCATGCAAAGAAGAGAAGCGAGAGGGGACCCTGCAGGAGTTGCTATTGGGTCCCTGGTATCAGAGAAAAGAACAGGCAAACCTGGAGTAAACAAACACAACAAAGAGGTAAGGAGGTTAGAGGGAGCCACATGGGAGCAGGTAAATAGATATGCCTTAAGGAATAAGCACATTTTAGAGATTCCTGTCACTTTCGACCAAACCCTAAAAACAAAGACACAACAGGACTCCCCTATTTTACCCCCCCCCAACAACTAGACTGGATTATCCACCAGAAGACCGGAGAACAGTGAAAGAGGGAGGGCAGAAAGGACAAAAAATGGTACAATGAATTAAAATTACTCCCTCCCCGTCGGCGAACTTCATAGTGCAGTCTTTGGGAGGGAACCATTCAAATTCATTACCATCATCATTACCACCATCTGATATACAGGTACACAAACGTAAGCATCAGAATTGGATAGGCATGTCTGATATAGTGGGAAGTAAGTCCGGCTTACATATAATGGGAAACCAGGGGAATCTGGTTTCCTAAAATAGATTTCAGGTGTTGGCAGACAAAGAGTTAAGGGAACAACCATAGGATAAGGTTCCAATGTTGCACCCCGAACCTCCACAGCAAGCAGAAAAGGGCACGCATCTGGAGGTAGAAAAAATGATAACCTCCCTGTTTAGTGAAATAAAAAAGGAAGGTTTTATATATCGGAATTGAATCGGGAGAAGATTCATGAATTGTGCGAGACCTTGAGGACCAAGATATACACCTTAGTGGAAAGATTGGAAATGATTGAAGTCTCTGTGGGGAAGCTGAATAGGAAGTTTGAAACAAATCAAAGAGAAAGCTTAACCCTTAGAACAGATGAAAAGGACTTAAGAGAAAAGATCGAGGCCCTTGAGAACAATGCAAGAAAAAACAACATAAGGATTTTAAGTGTCCCGGAAGGTTTTGAAGGGATAACATAAAGAGATCCATAATAGGACTGCTAAAAGAGTTTATCCCAAATGTTGAGATTAGAACGCTTGAGGAAGACATACAATGTATCCATTGAGATCCTCTTCACAAATCTCCTGCTAGGAAGGTGCCCAGGAAGATCTTAATACATTTTAAAACATATGCTCTTAAACAGAGAATACTAACAGAAGCCATCAAAGTGGGCACTTTCATAAAGAGAGAATGGTCTTTCAAAATCAGATCAGATATATCTAGAGCTATTCAAGCTAGGCAATGGGAGTTGGGTAAATTTATTCATGAATTAAGAACACTAAGAGCCCAGATGCGTTTCTCTGCCACATTGAGGATAATGTGGAATAATAAAATGCACAATATTAAGGACCCAATAAAAGTGGAAACCCTGATTGAACAAATCAAAGCACACCATAAGTAACTTAGTTTAATAAATACCGGAAGGATAGGAGAACTCGAATAGGGTAACTTCCAAGAGAATACCCAATGCAAATGGGAGAGTTCCCCAGGGTGGGAAGGGGGGGCACATCTATACACAAAGTTTTGTTTAATTTTCAGCACAGGGTGGGCAAGCATGTGCGAGAAAAAAAGAAAGGATAAGGTCCTCATTGACAAAGAAAATGGCAGTGTTTATAGGGACTCTGGCTTTTTCTCCTCCCTTATAAATACCAAGAGGGGAAAATGACAGACACACACAAAGATAGGTCCACAGGGATCTTAACTTGGAATGTCAATGGCGAAGAAAATTTTTGGAGTACTGGAGATTATCGAGTAGTGAGATAATAATAACACAAGAAACCCATCTGCTGGAAGAAGACTGGATGAATATTCTGAAAAAAACTAAAATGGTTTGAGCAGTATGTGTGTACAAATCAGGAGTGTTGCATAAAAGGGGTGGCTCAATTACTGAACTCTTGGGGGAATGTATGGTAGATAAAAGGGGGAGATGAGTTGTAACCAAAGTTAAGTTGTATGGTAATTGGTTCCATATCGCAGGGTATTATGGCCCCAATAGTGACGACCCAGTGCCTCTTCAGGAGTTATACAATCTCCTCCTGGATATAAATGTTCCCATTATTTTGGGGGGTGATTTTAATGTCTTAATGGCCCAGTCCTAGACAAATCCTCCTCTAGAAATAAAGTTAATACCCTTAAGATGAGAACTTTCATAAAACAAATGATGGAAGATCTTGGCTTGATTGATATCTGGAGGGAAAAAGGTAGTAAGGATAATAAATATATGTTCAAACACAAAAAATATGGGCATTCTTCTAGAACAGACTTATTTCTAGTTAACAGTGAGAGTGGTAATAAAGTCATAAAAGTAGAACACATAGTAGAACATCTTTCAGACCATTGAGCGGTGGGCCTGGAGTTTAGCTCAACCCAAACTTTTACACAAAAGAGATGGACTTTAAATCACGTTCTACTATTGGATCCTGATTTAATTGAAATACTGAAGAATGAAACAAATGAATTCTTTCAGTGTAATAAGCTCTCAGCTCCGTTGCATATAGTATGGGACACGTACAAAGCTTTTATAAGGGGATCGATTAATTATCCTCTCCATTGGCCAGAGTAGGGAGCGGAAAGCCAAGATTGAGAAATTTGAGTTTAACATAGCTAAGCTTATTAAGGAATTAGAGAACTCTCTGAATGTACAGGACCAGGCTCAAATACAGGGAAACTTGCAGGAGGCTAGATACAGCTTCACAAGTTTTCTGGATGAGGGAATTAAGAAAAATGGGAGGCTAGTAAGCTATCCCATTATGAATATGGGGAGGGCTGGGGTAATGTGCTGGCATGGAAAACTAAATCAGAACTCAATAGGAAGAAGATGATAGAAATTTTAGATCCTGAGACTGGTAAATCGTGTAAAGAGGACGAAGAACTGGAGGAGGCTTTTGTACACTTTTTAAAAAATGTGTATAATGAAGATACAGTAGTAACCAGGGAACAGTTACAAACTTACTTTGAAGAAATAAATATCACTAGACTCCCTGAAACCTCAAAAGAATTCCTCTGCTCGGAGATAAGCTAAGGAAAAGTAGGAGCTGGAATGGGAAAAATGAAAAAAGGGAAAGCAGCTTGCCCAGACAGCCTCCCCAACGAACTATATAGAGCTCTGAAAAATGAACTGGCCCCAAGGTACGGGGAAATAATAAATGCTGCCTTTGTAGAAAGAAAAGAACTTCCATGATCCTGGGAGGATGCCACGATTAGTATCATTTTAAAACCAAATAAAAACCCTAGGTTTTGCGAATCATATAGACCAATAGCTCTCTTAAACTACAATTATAAGATTTAAACCCAGATCTTGTCAAAACGTTTGAAGAGTGTTATCGGGCAGTTAATACATATCGATCAAAAGGGTTTTATTAAAGGGAGACAACTACATGATTTAACACACGATTTGATTGGAACAATAGACTTAGCTATAGGAAGTAAAATTCCTGTGACGGTCCTTAACTTTGATGCTGCACAGGCATTCAATAGGGTTAGTTGGCTCTTCCTACAATGGACCATTAGGCAACACGACCTGGGGGAGGAGTTTTGTAGAGCTGTGTCAGTGATCTATAGTAACCCTACTGCTAGGATTCTAGTAAACGGAAATCTCACAGATCAAATAATAATCAAAAGAGGGATGCGTCAGGGTTGCCCTTTGTCCCCCTTACTTTTTATAAGTATATTGAGCCTCTGGCAAACAAAATAAGATCAAACTTAAACATAAGCCCTTTTAGGTGTAGAGGATGGGGAAAAAAAGTGGGCCTGTATGCGGATGACTTAATGATTTACACCAGTGAAATGGAGAAATCCCTCCCAGAGAATTTCAAAACCCGAGAGGAATTTGAGAAAGTATCAGGGTATTTAGTCAACCAACAAAAAACTGAAATTATGGAGTGGAATAGGCACTGCTTTGGCCCATTGGTGAAACATGAGATCAGATATCTAGGGATTCAAATGGTACAAGACCGTAACAAGATGGCCCAGATTAATTTTACAAAAGTAGAAGCTGAAGCTAAAAGATGATTGAAGACCTGGAGCAGTCTCCCTCTTTCTTTTCTAGGAAGATCACATCTACTTAAAATGTCCATACTGCCAAAGTTTTCCTTTTTCTTTGATGCAATCCCCCTAGATTTTAATTTGGATGCTTTTGAAAAACTGCAAGGTGAACTAAGTTGTTTCATCTGGTCAGCCAAAGGTGTAAGGATTGCTTGGAAGAAGTTGCGTCAGAGGCAGATATATGGGGGAATCGCTAGTCCTGATCTTCTTATGTACAATCTGGCCTTTCAGTTTAAGACTTTTAGATCTCTTCTTTGGGAAAATTAATCTTATACCCCACTATTCAAGGCCTTAACAAGGGATCATACAGTGATGGCAGATTTTTTTCTATATTAATTTAGCCATCCAAAATACTTTAAAAAGATCAGGCTAAAGATTTTAAAGGCTGCATGTAAGACACAGTATGAGATAAGACACCCCTCGCAATACCATATTACTGTTACTCAGCCCCAATTTGGGACTCCCCATGCACCCCCAGATGTCTTCTAGATAAATTAGCAGTTCCGTTGGCTGAAGCAGTAATAAATAAGTGGGGTCAACTTTTGAAGGAAAAAGTGTTAGTTTCCTGGGGAACTTTAAAAAAATCAATGGTAGGGCGTCTTTCCAGGATCAAGTATTATCAATTGTCAAGTTGGGCAAGAGAACTGGGGAAAGTAGAGGAAGGAAGGACTATGAGGTAGAACATCAATTATGACCTCCTCAAAGGAAAGAAGTTGCAAAATGGTACTGGATGCTGATAGAGGTGGGGGAAGAACCCTGTTCTAAGCTGGGAGAAATCTGCAAGAGGGACCCGCCAAGCCTAAAGACAGAAGACTTATGGCAAGTGTCAAAAACTACTTTTTGTTCAACCATAAAAAGTACGTACCCCTCAGAAAAAATCATCTCTTCACAGTACACAGGGCATACTGGACACAGAAGAAGCTGTCCAAATTGTGGAGACAAAAGGTAAGAAAATGCCCCAAATGCAGAGAAGAGAAGGTCGGCGATACTCATATGTTTTGATATATGTCTGATAGTGACCTTCTGGCAAGATATGGGTAAGATGGTCAACGAGATTATAGATAAAGACATTAATATAAGCCTAGCAAAGGTAATATTTGGGGTTGTAGAGGGAAGTCACAAACCAGTGAAACTACTCAAGAAACAAAAATCTTTACTGTTTGTGCTAATGTTGCTGGCAAGAAGGGAGATATGTATTAAATGGGTGTTGCCTACTCCTCCAACAAAAACTGAATGGGTTTTTTTCAATCCGGAGGATAAAAACTCCTGATTGTAAGAGTTCATTGGAAAAAAGAGCAAAGTTTTGGGAGATATGGAATAATTGGGAAATGGAAAATAATGAGCATGGAGGGTGGAGATATCAGGACAAATGAGAAATGGGTCCCATGATTAAGATATCAATAGCTAAACTTCTGGGAGGAGAAAACTTACCCTGGATAAACAGCTAAATTGGCTTTGGAGCTGGTTTAGAGTGTAACATGGACGATATTCTTGTACCGAATTCTCTAAGGGAGAAGATATCGGAGTTGCCTGCTTGATCTGCCTAACCGAGCCCCCATACGCATATTGATGTTATATGAGGACTATAAAAAAAGTATAATGCAAGGATTCATCAAATGTATGCAGAACCAATAGACAGCTTGTCCAAATGACCAGAAAGTTATAGATGTATCTTCCACAATAATGGATATGATGAGTAAGATATCCAAAAAGGAGAAAGGGAGACCAGTTTGAACCTATCAAACCAACCATCAACAGTCTTGCCTACAAGTGACCAAACTTGTAACCCATTTGTGCACTGCATCTGATCATACCAATCCAGGCCATATAAGAACACTCTTGATTATACTGTAATTTCCAAGAACTACATTGTAAGTTTATAATAACTCACTGGTCTGTTGCTAAGAAACTGTTTCGTAGCAAAAATCCCCAGTCCTCATGGATTGAATTACAAAAACTAGATATGTAATAGAAATCATTTCATCCTCCCTTATTATATTATTAAGTTTGTTTAGGATCACCTGTGTATTTTGAATATATGTTGTCTCATGTCACACATGCAGGACGTTTTCAATTATATGAATGGATATTGCATTTATTTTATTTTTTTGCAACATTTGTTTATTTATTTTGAAAGAGTCACATTAAATCATTACATGCTTGGAATATGCAGTAGTAGAGTAATAGAGTGTCCAATTGTTAAGTTACATTTTGTAGACCATGATATACGACGAGGGTGTATGATAACAGAATTAACAGAAAGCAAAATGAAGGGCGAGGGATGAGTATAAACTAGGGTATCATTCCATGATTATATCACATGTTTGATAACTGTTGCTGTTCTGGCTTGTGGATAGCAGCAGTGTCTACCTTGCCATTTATATCGCCTTGTGGTGGTGTATGAGCATGAATGGATCTGTGAGGAGTGTCTTGAGCTGAAAGACGTTCTTATACACAAGGTCTTGACTGCTCATTACTACTGTATTAAAACATGAACTAATGGAAAGGAAAGGGGGGTGGGAGGGAGTCCTTGGGATGATCAGTGGGTTGTATAAAACTTGGGAGACATGTTTATGGGAAGTGGGATTAATAGTGTACTGGGTAAAAGGTACATTGGCGCCGATTCACAGAACTAATCTGAGATAAAATCCTAAACTTACTACGTTTGGTATTCACAAAAGGCATTTCGTAGTAGTAAAGTTAGGACTCCAAACTTTACTACTACTAAATGCCTTCTGTGAATTCCAAAAGTAGTAAGTTTAGGATTTTATTTCTGTTTACTAGTAGTAAAGTTAGGAGTCCTAACTTTACTACTACTAAATGCCTTCTGTGAATACCAAAAGTAGTAAGTTTAGGATTATATCTCAGATTAGTTCTGTGAATCGCCCCCATTGTCAATAACCTGTGAGTTGATCACTTATCTTATCAGTGGTTTGATGCAACCTCCGTGTATCCTATGTGTATGCATAGGGCGTGATGAGCACTTATACCTATATTGATAGCCAGGGAAGTTGACTTTACTCCTAAGGAGGTGTCTGGTTGGATCTGGAGTATATGGGTAGTGACTTATCTGTATATTTGGGGAGTTAAGTCTCACAAGGGGGTGGCTTCGGGACAGACTGGGAGGTTGGTGGTCAAGTAGGTGTCCCTCCATTCGTCAGGAAGAATCCCCATACACACTTAAACTTGTCCAAATTATTGTTTATTTTTTATGTGATCTGTTCATGTAGTGCTGTACAGTATAATTCATTTATCCATTCATGAAAAGTGGGAACACTGTAGCTAATAAGGTGGCTAGCCATCGGCGCACATGGGTGTTTAAGAGGTGAACAACCCTTGTATCATGTAGAAGCGCGAGGTGGGTATTAGGTTAGTATTGAAGGTGCCACACTTGCATATCTGTCTCTAGTGGTCGAGTAAGGGGCAGGACCATGGGATCTGTAGTACATCATAGGGTTCTTTATTACATCTCCAGCACTGGCCATGATTGAGGAAATTGAGGAGATCAACTTGTTTTAGTCTCGTTGGGGTCCAGTACCAGTTGATTAGGATTTTGGGATATTGGAACTTAATTTTAGATTCTCATAATACTCTATCGTGGTCTAACATTAGTTTTGCCTATCTTTCTTGTATGTACTCTGAGCCTCATATTGTTTGCCAGTCTTGGCTTGTTGCTGTTAGGGTTGGAGTGGAATGTTGAACCTTGATTAATGCACCATATATGTCAGATACCAGCTCTTTGTAGTGACTCCAAGTCCGGAGATATTGTAGGATCGGGGAAGACGGAAGGGTAACGAGGGGCTTATAGTCCTGTGTCTAGACAGTGGATCAATTGGCAATATCTTCAGTGGTCTATGTGTGTCAGCCCAAATACGTCTCTACAAATTTGAAATGTCTTGAGGGATCCGCATTTGTATAGTTGCTCAGTGCATTTGATATCTTTTAACACCCAACCATTCCAGTAAAACAATTTATTGGCTATGAGAATGACCAAATTATGCCTTGGTGTGGGGAAGTGGTGAGAGGCCTAATAGTGTACCGTTGCTTAGGTTTGCAATTATGTTGTTTGGGATGACTTTGTGGTTCGTGGCAAGATAAACCAGATGGAATATGGGATTCTAACCAAGGAGATTTATTTTGATGAGTACCCACGCTGGAGCATCTTTAGTAGTATGGAAATATGGTGCCACCTGTGAGAGATGGAATGCCAGACTGTATGAGTTAAGTGTGGTAGTCTCAGGTCTTCAGCTGTTGTACCAGCCCATAGACGTGAACCCGCCCTGAACCCAATTTCAGACCGCTCCACATATGAGCACTGATATCAATGTTCAATAGTGATATGAGTAATAATATTATTTAGTTTAAATTATGTTATTTTCACTGACCATGTCTTGAGTGATGTGATATGTGAGATCATAAGTAGTGCATTGAGGGGTCATACGTTATAGTTAACTCAAGTAACTATAATTGCTGAATGTCTATGGTTTTGTACAAGTGAAATCTGAGCGTAACTATAACATCCCTCTAACGTTTGGTTTTTTCTGTGAATTTGTACGTTTTTTTTCAATTCTATTTCCAAACTATAACGTCCCTGTAACCTTTGGTTTTTCAAGTGAATTCCTAAGGTTTTTCAAATTCTATTTCCTAACTATAACTTCCCTGTAACCTTTGTTTTTTTAAGTGTTGCACTTGCAGAATGGTGGAGAAAAGGGGTGGGGCCTCCAATCGGCCCTCAGGAATCCCTCTGTGCCCCACTTACTAGAGGTAACAGGAGGGGTTCTTGGCCCCCAAAGACCCTCAGCATCCAAGAGTACTTCATCCGCCAAGCAGTAGTGCACCAGGACCTGTGTTTGCAGAGTGGTGGAGAAAGGGGGTGTGGACTCTGACCAGCTCACAGCAATTTCGCTGTTGTGTGGTTCTTACTGGAGGTAACAGAAGGGGTTCTTGGCCCCCAAGGACCCTCAGCATCCAATGGGACTTCATCCCCCAACCAGTAGTACCCACGAGGGGCATTTTCAGAGTGGTGGAGAAAGGGGATGTGGCCTCCGAAGACCTCGCAGCAATCGTGCTGTGTGGGAGTTACTAGTGGTAACATTAGGGCTTGTCGGCCCCAAAGGACCCTCAGCATCCAAAGGGACTTCATCCCCCAACCAGTAGTGCGCCAGGAGGGATGTTTTCAGAATGCTGGAGAAATGGGGCGTGGCCTCGGAAGACTTCTCAGCAATCAAGCTGTTGGGACTTACTGCCGGTAACAGGAGGGCTTGTTGGGCCCCAAGGACCCTCAACATCCAAGGGGACTTCATCCACTAAACAGTAGTGCACCAGGAGGCATGTTTGCAGAGTGATGGAGAAAGGGGGCAGGCATCTAATAACCTCTCAGCAATCCCGCAGTGTGGGACATACTGGAGGTAGAGAAGCCAAGGGGATGTCATCCCCCAACTAGTAGAGTCCCAGGAGGGGTGCCTGCAGAGTGGTGGTGAAAGGGGGCAGGGCCTCCAGGTAGCCCTTATTTTGGCCCTGGGGCCCGGTCTATTAGTAACAGGGGAGGGAGGACACACGGTCCCCCTCCCTGGGCTGATTTCAGCTGGGGGACACATCCCTCGGGCCCGCCCTTTTTCAAATAGAGGAGGAGGCATGCCACCCCCACTCCATGGGCCAATTTTGGACCCGGGGACCCCATCTCCATGGCTTGGCCATGTCTGCTGGGTGCCCCCAGGGCACGCAGTCTCCATCGGGACTGCAGGGGGAGCCTGAATGTGGGCCCTGATGGCTCCCCGCCTCCTGCTGGAGCTGGCATTGCTTTCACACACACAGAGCTGCTGCAAAGGCAGCTCCCTGTGTGTGAAAGCAATTCTGCTCCACTTCCAGCAAGGGAGAGCATTTTTAATGCTCTCACTTGCTGGGAGCGGAGCTTTAGCTGTGGCTTGACAGGAGCGGTAAAGCTCCTGCCAAGCCACAGCAAACTGCTATGTCTCAGGGTGGGCACCCCGGGACATAGCAGGAGCAGGCCCTGCGGTGTGGCAGTCCCCAGGGCCATCTATAGCTCGGGGAGAGGGGCCACAGGGCCCCACTCCTTTCTTAATTGTAGGACCTGCCCAGGAGAGGTGGTGGTCCCTGGGGACAAGAACCGCCCCAGAGGGGGGCTGCGAGGACACCCTCCCAATTTTAAAAAAAGAAGATGGCCCATTGGAGTTGGTGGTCACCGGGGCCCGGGGAGTCTTAGAGACACCCCCATAACAATACATAAGAACCCAGGGAGGTGGGGGTCCCCGGGTCACAGGGGTGCACAAGCCCCCCGATTTAGTTGTGGAATATGGTCCCGGGGAGGTGGTGATCCCCAAGAGGCCCCCCATTTAATAACAAATAATCCCAGAGGAGGTGGTGGTCCCCGTGGCATTAATAAGCCCCAGGAGGGGAGAAATGTGCAACCCCTCCTTTATTTACCAAATGCCCCTGGAACCTGTCTTACCTGCCCTTCTGTTTTTTTCAAACTTTTCAGTGGGAGCCATGGATCCAATGCGGCTTCCACCAAAGCTTAAACAAAAAAAATATTATTTGGCACTGTGGGGTCCCTGTGGGACCCCTCAGGAGGCCTAGGGGGTCAGGGTATTTCTACCCTGCCCACTTTTCTTCTTTTTACATTTTTTCTGGGACTCAACTCAAGCAGCGTCCCAAGATGGCTGCCAACACTTCCTGGCTTTAAGTGTTAGCAGCCAATCAGATCTCAGCACGAGATCGGGAGAGGTCACCGATCCTCCGCATCCCAATATATACAAATTTGGATTTCCCTTAATATTTCAAAAACGACTGAACAGATTTACACCAAATTACAAAAAGGCACCTCCCTGAACCAATATCTACCTTTCTGCTTAGCGCAGGAGGTAGGGAGCCGACTGGGACTGCAGAGACCTTGAGGCTCCCCCCACGGTCCCCATCCTACACATTGGGTGCCCTGGGTGGGGCTACAGCACCCAGAGTCACATGGCCGTGCTACAAGGGATGGGTGTCCTGGGGCCAAAATCGGCCCCGGGAGGGAGGCCACGTGGATCCCTCTCTCCCATTACATTTATTTGGTGGATGTGAATGAATTGATCTATTGGAGCGCAATCTGTATGTGACTGTGACAAATAGGTTATTTCTTGTCCTCTCCTGGTGAGGTCAGAATCCATGGTTCTCCCTTTAAATTGCTAGGAATATGCAAATGTGGAAATCACTTGGATGCTTCACTGTTTGGCCCCACCCACGTTAGTAGTAGCCAAAGGTCTTCCTGCCTTTTGCCAGGATGAAAGACAGCTTAACAAGCGGCCCCCAGCACATTTCCTGCCAATTTTGGTGAGGAGTTCTTGATGCCGAGGAATATGAGGACATCTCCAACAAGCAAATAAGCACTTACTTCATATAGTTAAGAAGAAGGACACTGGTTTGGCAGATATCTACCTCTTTGGAGTCTTGTTGTCTTCTCTATAGGAGGATTCATGTTATCACATATTTCTAGATAAAGATGTACCAGGAAGAATCACATTGCCAAAGTGAATACAAGGTCACTGGTGACATTTCCTCATGCTCCATCTATTATGCGATACCAAAGGGGATGATGGATGGAGCGCTTGAGCTAATCAAACACTCACCCCCAGTCAACTGATCTGGGTTTAATCCATCATCATTCTTTAGCTCACTCCACCACCCCAGTTCAGACATGGCCATATGCAAATCAGTCTGACCCTGTGCCTCATGGGAACAGTCCAGCCCGAACTGCCAAGCCATGTCTTCCCTGGACCGGAAACAAGCATCCTGGGACCGGTTTCTGGCTATTCAGCCGTCATCAGCCAGGCTAGCTTGAATCCAGTGGCAAAGTGAGCAAGGGACCCACGTCTGGGCATACCCTGCCAACTTAGGGCGAACAAAGCGATACCAAAGGGGATGATGGACGGAGCGCTTGAGCTAATCAAACACTCACCCTCAGTCAACTGATCTGGGTTTAATCCATCATCATTCTTTAGCTCACTCCACCACCCCAGTTCAGACATGGCCATATGCAAATCAGTCTGACCCTGTGCCTCATGGGAACAGTCCAGCCCGAACTGCCAAGCCATGTCTTCCCTGGACCGGAAACAAGCATCCTGGGACCGGTTTCTGGCTATTCAGCCGTCATCAGCCAGGCTAGCTTGAATCCAGTGGTAAAGTGCACAGGGTCAGACTGATTTGCATATGGCCATGTCTGAACTGGGGTGGCGGAGTGAGCTAAAGAATGATGATGGATTAAACCCAGATCAGTTGACTGGGGGTGAGTGCTTGCAATGTTCAACACTCCGTCCATCATCCCCTTTAGTTTTGCTATGTTCGCCCTAAGTTGGCAGGGTATGCCCAGACGTGGGTCCCTTGCTCACTTTGCCACTGGATTCAAGATAGCCTGGCTGATGACGGCTGTAAGCCAGAAACCGGTCCCAGGATGCTTGTTTCCGGTCCAGGGAAGACATGGCTTGGCAGTTCGGGCTGGACTGTTCCCATGAGGCACAGGGTCAGACTGATTTGCATATGGCCATGTCTGAACTGGGGTGGCGGAGTGAGCTAAAGAATGATGATGGATTAAACCCAGATCAGTTGACTGGGGGTGAGTGCTTGCAATGTTCAACACTCCGTCCATCATCCCCTTTGGTTTTGCTATGTTCGCCCTAAGTTGGCAGGGTATGCCCAGACGTGGGTCCCTTGCTCACTTTGCCACTGGATTCAAGATAGCCTGGCTGATGACGGCTGTAAGCCAGAAACCGTTCCCAGGATGCTTGTTTCCAGTCCAGGGAAGACATGGCTTGGCAGTTCGGGCTGGACTGTTCCCATGAGGCACAGGGTCAGACTGATTTGCACATGGCCATGTCTGAACTGGGGTGGCGGAGTGAGCTAAAGAATGATGATGGATTAAACCCAGATCAGTTGACTGGGGTTGAGTGCTTGCAATGTTCAACACTCCGTCCATCATCCCCTTTGGTTTTGCCATCTATTATGCAGCTGTAGTGTAGGATATGTACTGGACATTTACCCAAGGAGATAGCACTTAGTAATTAACCAGTAGAAAGAACTCCACTTGGGTAGATATTTTGTGGAAAACTATGGACTCTATTTGGATAAAAGGGCAGATGTGGTTCCTTTGTTGTCCAGTCACTCACATATCTACTGACATACCCACACAGATACTTAGACACCCACTCACACACCCACTGACAGACCCACTCAGACACACACACTCACTCACCTACGCACTCGGACACTCACTCAGACAGTCATGCATCCAATCACAGACCCATACAGCTACACATAAAGCCACTCAGAGACGCACTCAGACATTCATGCACCCACTCACAGAGCCATACAGCCACTCACAGACTGACTCTGAGACTCACAAACCCACTCACAGACACACTCACAGACAAACAAACCCACTCGCAGGCCCACTGAAACACTCATGCATTCATTCTCAGACTGCCTCAAACACTCATGGAGATACTCACAAACCCACTGAGACACTCTCACACCTACTCACAGACCCACTGAGACACTCACTCATACACTCAAGCACCCATTCAGCCACCTGCTCAGACACTCATGTACCCACTTACAGACCTACTTAGACACTCATGCACCCACTCACACACCCAGTGAGACATGTATGGAGCCATTCCCAGACCCATACAGACACGGTATACCCATTCACACACTCATTTAGACACTCATGCACTCCCTCACACACCCACTGAGACACTCATGCACTCACTCACACACTTATTCTCAAAGGTTACAGGTTACAATTAGGAAATAAACTTTAAAAAACCTTAGAAATTCACTGAAAAAAAACAAAGGTTACAGAGACATTGTAGTTAGGAAATTTAATTAAAAAACCTTAGAAATTCTCTGAAAAAAATAAAGGTTTCAGGGATGTTATAGTTAGGCTCAGATTTCACTCATACAAAGCCAATGAAAATCAGCAGTTATAGTTACCTGAGCTAACTATAACTTATGCCCCCGCAATGCCCTGCTTATGACCTCACATATTACATCACTCATGACATGGTTAGTGACATCATTGATGACATCATTGATGACATCTCAAATGACGTCACTAATGACATTCTCACTCCCTGAGCCTTATTAGGCCTGGTGACATGATCCCCCAGGTCCTTTTATTTTAATTAAAGGGGAGGACGTTGTATGGCCCACCTCCCCAAGCTTTATGAAGCTCTGGGGACTCCTTCCCCTAGGGCCACTAGTTAAAAAAAAGGGAGTGGGGCTGCACAGCCACCCTCCCCTAACAGTTATTGCCCCGGGGACCCCATCCCATGGGGCCTATACTACTTAAAGGTGGGTGTTCTGGTGCCCAACTAGGGTATCAACCATATATTTGTTTGGGGCCATGCGGGAGCCCCAAGGCCCCTGCAGAACCAGTCAGGTCTCCCTGCATGCAGCGGTAGCCAGCATTGCTCCCAAAAGTAGGAAGCAGCTACTTATGCTGCTCTGTCTGGGCGGGAGCAGTATTTGGCATCAGGGCTTGCAAGGAAACAGATCAAAAGTCTGCTCCTAGCCAGCAGGAACATTTTCAAAGCTCCCACTGGCTGTGAGCAGACTTTCTATTTGATCCTGCATGGCAGGATTTTTGAAAATGCTCCCGCCAGGTAGAAGCAAACACACGTGCACCAGTATGGGCAATGTATCATGAGGTGGGCTCCCTGGGACACAGCATGTAAACCATCCCCACAGGATGGGGTCCCCAGGGCCTCAGAAGACTCAGGGATGGGGACCGTGTGGCCCTCCTCTCTTTTACAAAGTTTAGTGGCTCAAGGGTATGTGGTCCCTGGGGCCTTTACCGACACAAGGAGGGGGGCCGTGTGGCCCCCTCCCCTTAAAAAATACATCAGGTACCAGGGGATGGTGGTCCACCAGGGATGAAACCAGTCCAGAGAGGAGGGGCATGTGCCCCACTCCCCCTAAAAAATATGTCAGGCCTGGGGAGATAAGGTCCCTGGGCCAAAAGCAGCCTGTGGTGGGGGGCCAAATGCACCTCCCACCCCCAAAAAATAAAAAGCATCATCCCCCAGGGCCTTGGCCCACCCTGGCGGGTTTAGAAAAAAAGTGCAGGAGATCGTGTTTCTTTTTTAAACAAAATTACCATGGACTCACAGATCCTCTATAGATTTGTGGCAAAAACAGTTTAAAAATGTTTTTGGCCCCAGGCCAAAAGTTTCTTTCCTCTGGGACCCCACCACCAGGCATAGAGGGTCAGAGTATCCCTACCCTGCCCCATAATATCCTTTTTTGTGTTTTTTTTTACTCAGGACCAAGTCCTGAGTCCTAAGATGGCTGCCACCACTTCCTACTTGAAGTGGTGGCAGCAAATCAGATCTCACTTTGAGATCTGTCGACTCCGCAATACTCTGCGGCATATAGTATATAATTTATATCAACCTTAATTTTACCAAAACTACTTAATGGATTTACACCAAAATTAAAAAAAACACTCTTTCTGGACCATGATCCAGCTTTCTGCCAAATTTTGTGTTAATTTGTTCAGTGGTTTGGGCGGCAGTTGTGTTTAACGATCCTATGTAAAAATATTTTGGGACACTCTCCCCCCCACTTTTCTTGGCCTCTTTTAAACAGATCACACCAAAACTTTTCATGCGTAAACACGTCAAAAAGTAGCAAGTTTTTCGAAATTTTTGTGGAGATTTGTCAACTGGGGCCAAAGTTAACCCCTTTGCTGCGCCCGTCGGCCAACGGCCGTCGCGAGCACTACCTCCGTAGTGCTGCGCACGTCCGTTGGCCGCCGCGGCCCCGCCCACTGCGCTAAACCGCCGCGGTTAAGCGGCTAATATATATATATATATATATATATATATATATATATATATATATATATATATATAAATATTCCAAAAGCCTGTGGGCTCGGGACGCCCAGCCTCTCGGGTGGGGGCCTGTCAGGGTGCGCCAAACACCTTCATATTCCAAACGTAAAACACACACTTGTAGAGTGCTATGTACAGAGGCCCATCCAAATGTGCTTTAGTGAAAGTTCTTTTATTTCAGAACAGAGACTGGTAGCATTACGCATTTCAGCTTCCAAAAGCCTTAATCATATTCAAATAAAGATAGAGCCTTGTTCTGTTCTTTTTGAACACATAATTGCGAACATTGAAGAAGGACAAAAAATGCCTCTGCATTACGATTTTTTAAAGGGGTAATGAAACCATTCATATAAAGTTATTTTGTAGAGTTTCTTGCACAAAGAAGGTAAATGTTTCCTTCCTTCTTACACATGTCAATCATAACATCTTCACATTTTCCATCCCAGCACTGTCTTAATCTAATTCTGTTGATTTCCCGCTGTTGCCAGGACCACATCACCCATATAGATACACACACATATATACATATATACAGTCTCTGTTCACCCTTTACATCAACGGTCTGATTGAATCATTAATAGACTGCAGAGGCGATCCCCAAAGCTTGCAGGACAAGCAGTGCCCGCACTAATTTTTGAAGACGATACCCTGCTTATTTGTAGACCTCCGATGTGGCTTCAAAACATAGTGGATCAGTTCCACGCCCAGCCAACATGTATATATATTGTAAGTAGGTTGACTTATATTGGGTAATTCAACATCCATTAGGGATTTTAACCCTGTGGGGATGAATTGAGACTTGAACATACTTGTCTTATATAGATGGAATGTCACACCAATGCGCACTATAGTGTAATCATATGTATTTCACTTGAAGTTATGACATTTTATTTATTTTTATTTGATGTATTCTAATCATTGCTCTGTGTTAGTAACAAGCAATGGTTTTATAGTATCTATTTTATGTCTATGTCTAGAACATGGCTACCATGACATTAGAAATCAACTCAGCAATGGCGCCGCGATATGTGAGCAAGGTGGTTTTACCACTGAAACGCATCAGGAGCCTTCTGTGATTAAAATATATCATTCTTACCCAGCTTGTCGGTGCCCATTTCTTGAATGCTGTGAAACAGGAGTGGAGCTGGTATATTGACGAGTGAGCTGGTATTGTCTACACCGACACAACCCTGATCAGGAGCACTGCGCTGACCGGCAGCAGTGGATGGGATATTTCAAATTATAGCGCGGAGGCCCCCCCCCAGCCTGAAGAGCTAAAATCAGTCGGTCGGAGGTGAATAGTGACTGGCAACGGGAGGGCTGGAGGGCAATCTGGAAGACAGGTACACTTTCTCCAAAGTCTGTGTGCGAGCATGCTGTGAGAAGTGGCTGATGGGAGAGGTAGTTGTGTGATTACTGCACCGAAAGGCTGGAGTGAGCTGGACATATCACAACTAACAGGATGGCTGAAGAATGGTTACAAGAGCGGGAGCAAGCAGCGGAATTGATGTTTAATGATGAATTAGCCACTGTCTCCGAAGGGGCAAGAGGTGATGCAAAACTCAATCACCCGAAGTGAGTCTATGTGCCCAATTACGGACATTAGAAAAACTCTGAAAAAATGAAATCTAAATGGTGGGAGTGAAAATCGCTCCAAAAGTATTTGGACGTAGTGCATATTCCGAGGGGTCTGCAAATCCTCGTAGCTCCCACTTACCAAAATCCAGATCCTAGCATGTTGAAGGATCGGGCCGATAATAGTGCTGAATCGTCTCCGCGAATGATAAGAATATTAATCAAATATGCCACAATCGATCGAGAAACCATTTTGTCAAAAATAGAAGCACTACAATGAGAGATAAGCCAACATCTAAATAAAGATGAAATGCTCAAACATGAAACTGAAATGAAATCAAGACTACAGAAATATGAACAAATTATAAAGGATCGTAGAGCAACTACATTTTTGCGGGCTAAATTAGATTACCAGAAAGGCTGGATATATACCTTCTCACATAGATTTGATATTGTGAGACAACAACAACTGTCAGAGGAAGTGCTGGCATTCCCGCAGTTTCAGAACAGAGAAACAAGCTCTGAACTCAGTTCGAAAGTTGAAACAGATCCGGATGAAGGTAGTGCAACAGGGGGAGCAGGATCTATCAGAGGTATTCCATCAGTAGTAGAAGAGTTACGTTTTTTACGGTTTGATCGGTCACTCAATCTGAGACCGCGTCCACACCGAAAGGACAAAGATGGAAAAGGAAGAGGAAAAGCAAAAGAAAAAACCAACGCAAAGGAATCCAATCAAAGTAAGAAGACGAAACAGACACGCAACAAACAATGATGGATCTGGAAAACTTCCACACAGTGATACATCTTACAGACATGGAGTTAACAATAGAGGAAGAAAGGATTTTATCCATGGGACTTTCGTACTGTTCACATAGCAATTTTGATGACGGACAGACCAGAATAGACTTCTTCAAATGTATGAGGAAATTAAATGAGTAACTCAGTGGCAGAAGATATGCAACTACTACATGAACTCGACCAATTGGAAAGTGGGACAGAATATGAGAACATCTCTAGATCGACTATAGAACTAGCTACTGCTATGGGAGTGGATATATATGGCAGTGTACCGACTCCCTCTAAACTGAAATATATCTTCCTACCAGTGATTTCCAGAGACTCCTTAGATATTTTTGCCGAATCAGTAATTTTGGGTCTCAAGAAATTAGCTATTGAATCAATCATGATTTCAGGAGTACTGACACTAACTTAACACGCATGTATTCACAAGTTTTCAAAAAAGTGAAAGATAGGAAAGATGTAGTAGTAAGATGGTCAGATAAAGGAGGCAATTTAGTCTTGTGGCCTCTTGATATGTATGTACTTGACCCTTTATTAAATCTGTGCAATAACCAAAATGTATGGTTATCTTACTCCACATGACAGGGCGTTTTGACTAACAGCCCACTTAACCATGTGACAAGACTGTGAACCGAGATCTAATGTACAATTCAGACTGATCTTTCAATGAATAGCATATGGCACTATGTGAAAATGAAGATTTCACCTAATGCTCGTATTACAGAGGAACAGAATATAATATATTTTTTATTTAATAATGTTTCTTTGTATATTTGTTTATTTTGCATCTTCATTACATACTTTTTTGATGGATGTATTGCTTATAACTGATTCCTGTTCATCCCAGGCACTCACTTTTTAATTTTCTATTTTTGTTGATAGGCTCGTGAAGTCCGAACGAGCATCTGTTTTCTATTTCCATCAAATGTATTGTCGAACTGACATAATATTTAAATGCCTCAAGAACTGTTGTGGCCATGTGACCAAGACTCTCGTGAGTCAAAACGCGTTATCTATCTTTCATCTACCTTCAAATAGATTGCTACATTACTACAGCTCTGGAGTGGCTGGCTCCTTTTCCCGGGATTGTTTGGGAAGATGAGTTTCATTTGTGTATATATATATATATATATATATATCCCAGTCACTTGTTCGCATCAAACCCAAGCCACTTAACGATGGCGGGCCGCGGCGGGGTAGCGAGCCCCTCAATCTCCAAATCCCATCGCCCCCTTAATGAAATAACAATCCACGGCCCCAAAATTGCTTTCAGCAGAATTTATTTTCGGTAATGCACAACTCAACGCTTTTCGGAAAACAAGTTCCCTTGGTCACGAGTCGTGACCAAGGGAACTTGTTTTCGAAATGCGTTGAGTTGTGCACTACAAAAATAAATTCTGCTGAAAGCAATTTTGAGCCGTGGATTGTTGTTTCATTAAGGAGACAATGGGATTTGGATATATATATATATATATATATATATATATATATATATATATATATATATATATATATATATATATATATATATATATATATATCCTACTGGCAGTCGCCAGTAGGTAGTTATAGTTAAGACCTAGCTTCCATAGGAAATGCATTTTTTGACTTGCCTATAACTTAGGCTTCGTTTAACCATTCTTCATGAAATTTTCCCAAAACAAGTGTCAAGGTAGGTTCTGTGTGTCATGGAAAGTTTGGGGGTGATCCATGCAGTGGGGAACGAGAAATAAGGGCACGAAAAAAGGGTGCATTTGGAATGTTAATTCCCATAGGAATGCATTGTCGAAACTACAGACCGAACCACTGTCCGTAATTACACCAAATTTGGCAGAAAGGTAGATGTTGTTACGCAGATTGTGCTTTTTGTTATTTGGTGCAAATCCGCCCTGTAGTTTTTGAGAAATTTAAGCTGGAAATTATAGATCTATCTCTGGCCACAGATATTTCACTGTGGTTTCGCTATAAATCGCGGATGCGCGAGCCAACAGGAATGTTGTGACTGGCTGGATGCAACCTGAACAGAATGTTGTGGCCACCATTTTATTGTCTGGGAACAGTTCCCAGGGCTGAAAATTTGTGTGAAACCTAACATAAGGGGTCAGGGTGGAGACACTCTGTCCCCATGTTTGAGAAATGGGTGTGTTAGTGACACAAGTTATGTGTCCAAAATTGATTTTTTTAATCCTGCACGATATTCGTGGTAACACCGTGATCACCAGCACAGCCCCCCATCTACTGTTGTGGGGACATCGCAAATATTGTGAAGTCATCGTGACGCCGGGATCCAAGAGAAGGCCCTGGACTGGACCACATCCTTCCTTTCCGGCAGAACACAAAGCGTCCGCCTCGCCCCTTCCGATCCAAGGCCACCAAGATCATCTGCGGCGTACCCCAAGGCTCCTCCCTCAGCCCAACGCTGTTCAACATCTACATGGCACCCTCGCCCACGTCGCCCGACAGCACTAACCTCAACATCATCTCCTACGCCGACGACACCCAGCTGATCCTCTCCCTCACCAAAGACCCTCACACCGCCAAAGCCCACCTCCACGAAGGAATGAAGGCCGTCGCCGAATGGATGAGGACCAGCCGCCTGAAGCTGAACTCGGACAAGACGGAGGTCCTCATCCTTGGTTCCAACCCTTCAGCCTGGGATGACTCCTGGTGGCCAACATCACTGGGAACAGCCCCGCCACCCACCGACCACGTACGCAACCTAGGGGTCATCCTCGACCCCACCCTTTCCATGACTAAGCAGGTCAACGCCGTTTCCTCATCCTGCTTCAACATCCTCCGAATGCTCCGCAGGATCTTCAAGTGGATCCCCACTGAAACAAGAAAAACAGTCACCCAGGCCCTCGTCACCAGCAGGCTGGACTACGGAAACGCCCTCTATGCAGGAACGACGGCTAAGCTCCTGAGACGGCTGCAACGCATCCAGAACGCCTCTGCACGTCTTATCCTCGACATCCCCCGACGCAGCCACATCACACCCCACCTGAGAGACCTGCACTGGCTCCCTGTCAACAAGAGGATAACCTTCAAGCTCCTCACCCACGCACACAAAGCACTCCACAACTCCGGACCAGCCTACCTCAACAGACGACTCAGCTTCTACACCCCCACCCGCCAGCTCCGCTCGACCAGCCTCGCCCTCGCCACAGTCCCCCGCATCCGGAAAACGACTGCCGGCAGCAGATCCTTCTCCCACCTCGCCGCCAAGACCTGGAACACCCTCCCCACCAACCTCCGACAGACCCAAGACCTACTGGCCTTCAGAAGACTCCTCAAGACCTGGCTCTTCGATCAGTAGCAGCACCACCCCCTCTTCCCCCAGCACCTTGAGACCCTCGCGGGTATGTAGTGCGCTTTATAAGTGACATGATTGATTGATTGATTAGTGAAAAAATATATGTATTTGAACACACTCGCCGGTCACTGTCACACACTCATGTACGCACTCATAAACTTACTCAGACACTTATGCACCCATTCACATATCCACTCACACACTTATACATCCAGTCACATACCCATTCAGGTACTTATACACCCACTTTCAGACTTACTCGGAGGGTGATGCTCCCATGTGCAGACCCACTCAGAGACTCACGCACCCATTTACAGACACACTCATGTATGTTCTCACAAACCCACTTAGACACTCATACACCCACTCACAGATCCACTGAGACACTCATACACCAACTCACACACCCATACAGTCAATCCCACACTCAGTCGCAGACTGTCTCAGAGACTTAAAGACTCAGCCAGTCACTCATACACTCAGAAACTCACACACCCACTCAGAAACTCACTCAGATATACACACAACCACTCACTCACCCAGTCAAGGCACATGCATCAACTCACAGACCCACCCAGACACTCGCCCTCCAAGTCACAGACCCACTCAGACACTTGTGCATGCACCCATTCACTCATCAACTCAGAGACTTATGCTCTTACTTACAGACCCATTGAGACACTCATACACCCAATCACAGATCCACTCAGACACTCTTAATCCACTCACAGACCCACACAGTCACTCACACACCCATACAGTCACTCACACAGCCACTCATAGACCCACTCAGAGACTTATGCACCCAGTTACTTATATACTCAGAGACTAATGTAGCCATGCACAGTCCCACACACAGACCCACACACCCACTGACAGAATCACTCAGACACTCACGCTGCCAGTCATAGACCCACTGACAGCCTCATACGCTCACTCACAGATCCACTCAGGCACTCATGCACCCACTCACTCACCGATTCAGACACCCACTTAGACACTCATATATCCACTCACAGATCCAGTCAGACAGTCCTATACTTACTTACAAATGCACAAAAGCACTTATGCAGCTGCTCACAGATTGAGTGAGAGACTTACGCAACCAATCACAGACCCATTGTGACACTGATACACCCACTCACAGATGTACTGAGGCAGTCTTACATTTCGCTACAGAAGGATTAATAGACTGATGCATTGTCTCACAGAGCCCCTCAAATACTTATACAGTGAATGAGAGACTTAGTGATACAGTGATGCATGCAGTCATAGATTACACTGAAAAAGTTATGCACTGTGTTATAGAGATATTAAGGGAGTTTTGCTTGCTATTATATAGTCATTTAGACAAATAATGTGTTTAGTCTGTTGTTTATAATCCATTTTGCAGTTATAAGTTTTGAATGAGGTGGTGGTTATTGAATCCTGCATTTGGCGATGTTTTCTCCGTGACCGCGGCTACTGATATCATCGCGACGCCTGACATCACCGCAAAAACTGAAAAATTGGTTTAAAGAGTTGTTTTTATGCAAACTCCCTACAAAAATATGACTTTAAACAATGCAGTAATAAACCCCTAGTGTCTAAAATACTGTAAAATGTGTGCATGTATGTGTCTTGCACCCCCTTAAAATGTTGGCCTCTTGGGTGGCTCTGACAAGAGCCTTTGTGTTGAGAGTGTGTATAAGACAGCTACATATAAGACTGTATGCAGAGTTTCAGGTTGTTTAGAAGCAACCTGTTCCCTTCATCTGTAAAGTGAGCTCCATCACTTCTATACATTCCATGCATGTCAAAATACAGATTGTTGTTATAGATAGAGCCCATATTATGGTCTCTGAGGAAAGCAGAATCAGTTTTATTAGCATGGCTTTGTCAAAATGTGGACAGAATTGATTTGACCACTTCCATTTCTGTCTTTGGCATATAAGAGCACACTAAGACAGTGTGTTGGAAAATTGAGATCAGTTCTGCAAAAGTACTCTTCATTAGTAATTCCAGCCCTACCCCAGTCAATGATCCTAGGTCATTGCCACCACTGTGCACAATCATGAGGTGAGGAGATTGAAAATCCACAATGGTTTTAACCAAAGGCAGTAGCTGATGAAACTTTATCCCTCTCTGGCCAAACCTACTAATCTCCGCATTTGGCAAACCCAAGTCCCTGCCAATACCTTTTTTTTTTTTTAAGCCTCTTTAGCCCAATAGACATAGCTGTGGCCCACAATCCACACTCTTAGCATCTTGTCAGAAAGAGGAGTAGCACACAGGACAAGTCTGCAGCTCAATATAACAGTTGGTACTATGAAAGATAGTGTAAATGCATGTTGTAGAAATAAAAACCTTCTTAGGGGTTCACTGATACATCTGGTCCTTAAGACCAACAAAGAAGAGATTGGCACAGAAGCTGTAATATCAAAAAAACATGTTTTATTAACCTCAGATGAGGGAGATTGCATCTTACGGTACCCGCAGGCCACTGTAGGAGGCATTCTAATGAGTGCAGAGAACAGGGTCCTTATATATGTATTTGTTACATAGTCAGCATAAAATCAAGGGGAGGTCCTAGCACATACAAGCATGCTTATTGACTAATATGGGTATACAAAATTTGCTTGCTCCACAAAGTGGGAGGGGAGACTAAACTGCTTACATGAGTAAGAATAGCTTGACAGTTCTATACTAGGAGCAGGTGCATTCTACCAGCTAGGCCTCTCTGAGCATGTGCAAGACTCTGGAAGAGGGAGAAAGCACATGGCGAGCACATGGCTAACTAAAATGGCTGCCAAGTACAAAATGGCTTTCAGCTCATGCTAACAGCGATTCCTGCAATCTTTAACAGACGATCCTTTTAGCATGAGCTAAAGACATTCCCATGATCTAGTAGAGACATAGAAAATATTTTGCACATTTTCTTCTCATAAATTCATCAACATCCTATGCTAGGTGGGCATTTACATTCTAAACATTTCATTAAGCAGGTATATACAAGGTATAAGCAGGAGTACAAAGTGAACAGAGCATTGGGTCATACAGGTAGCAAGAGAGAATAATGACTATTATCTCAAACAGAAATCTCAATATTTTCCAATCCTAACCAGAAAGCAAATACCAAAACCATCTAGTCTAATTTTAAGTTTCAGGGCTCTGATGGGGGCTCGTCAAGTCAATTTCAAAATAGCCAACAGCACATACCTAATAAAAACATTTTCAATAGACTTTCTCAGTATTTTTTATGAGGGCTAAATTATCAATTAATATACTTAAGGAAAGAGTAAAGTAACATGCTCAGATGAACTTTTCTCGTGCAGAATAAACATTACTCTTAAAAAATATTAAAGCAATCAGACATATTATTACAAAAACAATTGTGGCTTCGGGGGACCAGGAGGACCACACAGGGCCATAGGAATTAGGACAAGGAGCCGCAAAGGGCTGCTCCTCCAAAAAAATGGGACGACCAAAGGGGTACATTACTAACAAAAAAAGAGTCCTTGGGAAATTGTAGTACAACCACCAGCCAGAGGGGAGTCTTCTCCCTGTGTCCGTTTTGAGCCTCACAGGCAGGCTCTTGTTGTTCCCACGGTGGAGCTGCACAACTCGCAACTCAAGAATCACGGAGAAGGAAAAGTCTTTCTTTCAGGATAGGGCAATCACCCCCCAGGGCAAATACCCTCAATGATCCTGTCCAGTGTCTCAGGCAGTGCACCAGTTTTCTTCACTTTAATCTAACAGGCACCAAGGGCATAGCACCTGTACCCTAAACTCAAGTCCTTCCCTAACTCCTGTATTGCACCTCTGGCGCACTGCTCTTTTGTTGGGGCACAAATTGTACCCAGTGTGCTCGGGCATCTCTTGATCAACAAACAAAGGCGTAGACTTGCATTCACTTTGGGACCAGGATTAAGAGGCCTGAAGCAACCCTTGTTTCAAAGGGGGTCACCTCAAGCAAAAGCCTCCTTGCCGTCCTTGTCGTTCTGTGACTCTCTCAGCTGGGCATCAAAAACTGGATTCACACAAAGATTTCTCCATCCTGATTTGTAACCCCGTCTTTCGCCCAAGACAGTGGCAGGGGTACACACTTCACGTCCCAGTGCTTCCGCCTTCACTGAGGTCCTAGTTGCCAGCAACGCCTATGCTGGTTCCTTTAACTTTGGCTTCAAACTGGAGTGGCGCTGACTCCCAGGCTGGATCTGATGTCCGGGCCCCTCTGGCAATGGTTGTAAGGCAGCAAATATCTATTGGTGGACAGAACAAGAGGTCTTTAGACAAGGCACAGAAATAATCTAACAACAGAGAGGATAGTCTCAGAATACTTCCTTAGTCCTGGGGCGCCCCATACATTAGCAAGGCACCCAAGAACCACTTCATCTATCTGAGAGTAGAAAACCCTGGACCTATTGGCAAGTATAAAAGGAACGTTTTGGTGAACTGACAAGAGTAATACATCACCCAATCCCAAACAGCCAAGGAAGTCTGTGTTCATTTACTAAATTCTGAGGAAAAAGAAAAACAATACAGACATACTCCAAATACTTACATTGGTGTATTCCTATATTACTAATCTGAAGAACCCTCAAGAAAAAGGAAATGTTCTACACTTTTACTCATAGATTTTACATTACTTGTACGGGACTGCAGACACTTGTAAAATAATTTCTCTTACATGTTATGCTTAGGACCATGCTCTCATGTTATAGGTGCAGCAGGAAAATCTAAAACTGCTAATCTAACAGGGATTCTTATTGCAAAAAGAACTAAACTTCAACATAGTGAGTACTTTTTCTCCAGCAGAACATGTTATGACAAACAAACTCCTATAAAACAATATTTTCCTTCAAAATGTTTGCTAAGGATCACATGAGCGTCTTTCCTGCATTGTACTTTTCACGATCTGGACTATGTAACATCATTTTCAAAAGGAAAAAAAACCCCTATCTCCAGCTCTAATAAGGGCTGTCAGCTTATTTACACAGACTAGCTAATAAAAGACTAGCAATGCCCTTGCAAAACTGTATAGAACATGAGAATAACATAAACAATAATAGTGTTGCCACCTGAGATTTTTGAACAGAAACCGCCACTATACAATTTTCCTTAAAGATCAAATAAGGGAACATCAATCTGTTCTACTCATTCTTTCATACAGGATGGGCAGTAACATAGCTTATGTGTTTCATCTTTTTATTAATTCTAACAATTTTAAAACAGTATTACAGAATAGCCAATTGTAATTGTAAGTAGCATTTATATAGCGCAGCTGTCACCCAACGGGCATCCTGGCGCTGGGATTACCTAAATCACTGTGCAGCTATAAAACTATGAATCATCATGCGCCAATCTCTCAAGGCTATTCTTTTGAAAGAGCCTGGTTTTTAGCTTTTTTCTAAACTGCAGTAAGTCATCAGTCTGTCTGAGTTCACTTGGTAGTTCATTCCATAGCCTTGCGGCTGCATAGCCAAATGATCTACCTCCTAGTCGGGTTTTCTTGACTCGTGGGGTACATACTAGGTGGGCTGCCGAGGAACGAAGACTTCTAGCTGGGGAGTACCAAGTAAACATTCTCTGTAATGGTTTAGGCCCCATTTTGTGTGCCGCCTTATGAACAATTGAAAGTGCCTTAACTGTCACATGGCCATTTCCTAGACAGCTTTAGACAGACTCAAAAAAAAGTGAGAAAAAGAAGAGAGAAAACATAATTTTTCCTACCCTTAATTTGTAGAGGAGCTAGCCTCCTTCCCCCATTTTGACAGTAGGAAAACCTGAAACAGGTTTTACTTCTGTCAACACTTTCAACCCCTATTTGTAGCAACTGGGCACAAACAAACTTGTAGGAGATATCTTAGAAAGTGGCTATTCTCTGATTCAGTCTAACACAATGCAAATTGAGTTAACTTTAAACCAATTTCTACAGCAATTGTACTAGATTAACATGAGGGCGCATGAATGCAAACTAAAATCCATTTCCTCCTTATCGTAGCCCCTACACAGTATTCTTTAAACTAAAACCATTATTTTATATAAATGGCAGATCAATGCTCAACTGAGTGTTGTCTTCCTTCGTTTCATATGATTGCGCTAAACGTGTGTTTGCCAAAAATAGGAAGCAAAGCTTCTCTTCCTCTCTTTGCGCTATCATCTCGTCTTTCAAAAAATCTTTCGAAGGTCGAAGTGTCCCAGCAAACATTACCCTTCACCCTGCTAAGTTGCTAAATGCAGAACTCCGACCTTTGACCCGTTCAGCAGCTGCTCATTTTTGCGTGCAAGGCTTGCCATGCGGTTTTGTAATGCAAAGCAACTCTGGAGAATCACAGCGAAAAGCAGTCCTGTCCGATCGTTTGCCAGCAATTTTAAAGGTAGGATAATAACGTCTGCTCTTTTGTATACTTATTTTCATTTATGTACAGTGGTGTGCAATCTAGTAATGCAGAGGCCGCTGTTTGTTTTATACTTGCATATACTTTATGGAAGCCTGAGAGCACGTTAAAACTGCCTTGAGTGGTAGAACTGCTTGTAAAATTGTGAATTTTAGCTCAATTTCGACTTTGGTGGTAGGGGCACTTAAAAATGAACATCCTACAATATTTTTGCATAATAGGAACCCCCAGAGTGTTCTCTAGATAGCCCAGGAATGGGAAATCAGAAATGTATAAGATATACCCTTATAAAAATAAGTTTTGTACGGCTGGGTAAAGTGACATTTCACATTTAAGTTCCCTTCTTATTGCGGTACAGCACTGCTTAAATTCAACTTTGATGCTAGGAATTCACAGTATGATGATTAGGCTTTATAAAGATGAAAAAACGAATTTAAAGCATTTATTTTTAACAATATATTTTTGCATATAATTAAATTTTATTTATTTTTTAATCAAAACCAACCATTTTGATGATTCCACATTGGAAAAGCAAGCTTCATTCGTAGCCTATCATATTTAAACACATTCATTCATAACCCTAAGCACAGAAGCCTTACTTGAAACAGGAAAAGTCTGCGCCACTTTTTAAAAGGACAATTATCATTTAACATCAGAACCATAGATGTACTTATAAAAAAGGCATTAAGAAAGGAAATCCCTACTTTCAATTTTGTTCTCTGTTATCCAAAATAATGAAACTGGTGTTTTGAAACTTTTAAAATAATGCAGGCCTGTATACCAGTTTTACACCGACTTAAAATGTCGCTGACGCAGCATTCCTGTCTGTGGCCGTGAGCAGGAATAGCCATATGCTATTTATGCAGCTGTTGTTTGTCAGCAGGCGTCGAATTTTCACGCCTTTCTCAGGAAAAAACCCCTTTATTATTTGAAATACCCTGACAAAGTTAAATCCCCATTTGCTGTGTCAAACAGTTTCTTTTCAGTTAGTTAGTTTAAACACAGCTGTCGGAAAGCTTTTTTCTCGGGTGCTGAGAGAAAAGCATGTCACAGTCTATTTAAAAACTGAAGCATTTCAATGCAGTCAAATCTATCTTTCTATAATGTGTATTTAGTTCAGCAACGACCAAATTCACTCATATGATGTGCATGCCTTTTAATGTCTAATACAATGTATTTAAGGAAAAGGCTGTAACATTGTGTATTTAAGTCTATTGATTACAAAACACACAATTTCGTTTTTATTCCTCTGTATGAGGCCTATTTTAATCCTATTGAATACGAATTCTAATTTTATGTTTAGCATTGTGGCAATTTGCACACATGTATAGTGTCTTACTCTGTCAATTTAATAGTAACATGCAGCTGTTTAGCATATGTTACATAATTTATTTCTGGATTTTTATTTAATATGTAAGTAACTAAATGACATTTTGCATAACAGAATGAGGACAGCAAAAAAACATAAACAAACTCATTGAGCTCATTCCAGACAGTTACAGAAGGACACAACACAGCGCGCTTAAAGCTAGCCATTCGTACACAGAGTACTCACACAAGTATTACCAATGTCAAACCAAAAACCCCACATAGACATTTAAACACACATTTAACCCACAAATCAATACTTAGGACAGCTTACAAAGTGTACGCAAGACCAACCTATTCGTAAATACTAATTGTAAGTCATATTTACAAGAAGAGCTCTCAAAAGTAGCCCAAAAAACTGTTCCATGGTCAAGAAGCCAAAATACACCAAATTCGCCAGTTTTGGCTGGTAGAACACTCAAAAAGCGCTCTGCATATCACCACTTATGAATGTTACTAAGTGCGCAGATCCGGATCCGTTTTATGTACATATTTAGTTCCATGGGGTACTTAGTCACCAAGGAAGAAATATCTTTTTACTATACCTAAACCTATTTAGGTATCCCCTCTGAGGGAGTCAACTAAGTACTTCCTAAATCCATATCGGTACCTCCAAAACAGCAACACTTTCAACAAAGTGTGCTGGAAACAGGCATGTCAAAAATATTATAGCATATATAATATTATACTCCAAGTGACACTTAACACAATGTGTGCCGTTCAAGTTTTCAAAGTTTAGAGAAAAATCTCCTCATTACCTGCCTATATGAATTGCAATGCATATATAATTACAAAACAAATTCCAAAATTGGCCAATCATACAAACAAAGCCACAGTAAGTGTTACTAAAACTACCTTACCAATCAAAGGCATCAAACCAACAGCAAGTGCCGCAAAACGGCTCTTACCAATCAAATGGTGTCCAGGTTCCAACTGCCAAGTTCTGAGTGACCTAACGGTCGTTTTAAAATACTCACGCCAAAGAAGTTCTCAGTCGGGAGCGGCAAACACTTGGAGGATCAGAGCAGGAAGACCAGAAATATACTGGGCTGGAAGACAAAACAATCTCCGTGCGCAGGGTACCTCCTCAGTAGATTCCTGTCCTGTACTCCTCAGTAGATTCCTGTCTCCCTTCAAGACCACTCCCTTGGATAGCCGCTGCACCGATGAGTCCCACTTTCGGGCGCCATTTGTAGAAATAAAAACCTTCTTAGGAGTTCACTGATACATCTGGTCCTTAAGACCAACAAAGAAGAGATTGGCACAGAAGCTGTAATATCAAATAAACATGGTTTATTAACCTCAGATGAGGGAGATTGCATCTTACGGTACCCGCAGGCCACTGTAGGAGGCATTCTAATGAGTGCAGAGAACAGGGTCCTTATATATGTATTTGTTACATAGTCAGCATAAAATCAAGGGGAGGTCCTAGCACATACAAGCATGCTTATTGACTAATATGGGTATACAAAATTTGCTTGCTCCACAAAGTGGGAGGGAGACTAAACTGCTTACATGAGTAAGAATAGCTTGACAGTTCTATACTAGGAGCAGGTGCATTCTACCAGCTAGGCCTCTCTGAGCATGTGCAAGACTCTGGAAGAGGGAGAAAGCACATGGCGAGCACATGGCTAACTAAAATGGCTGCCAAGTACAAAATGGCTTTCAGCTCATGCTAACAGCGATTCCTGCAATCTTTAACAATGTGTGCTGGTGGTTTGAAAACAACTTTAAATTTGATTGAATGAAGGGAATATGCGGGTGAATAAAAGTAGGTTGCATTTGGAAATGATTAGTAAATAGATGTTTAATTGGCTCTGGTAAATAGAAAAAAATTTAATACAGAGTTGGATATGCTTTACAGTATATGCAGTAAAAGTAAACTACACCTGCTGTAGTTCATTTTGGAACTAGTACAGTCCATCTGGAATGTGTTGTGAACTTGTGACCACCTGGTTCTAGTGGATTTCTATGGAGAACCTGCAGAGGGTGTATTAAGGGAAGGGTGTTAAAGAAACCGGTATTAATTTAAAACAATTTAAGAGGTTTAGGTTCATTGCTTTATGAGGTAGGTAAGATTCTCTAGTGACGATGTTCAAGGAATGTGCACTATAATGATAGAAATATAAAAGTAGGTTTTATGACTCAAGTTTTTTTTCCCACAAAGTCATCCGCGAGTGTTGACACAAAGGCATGCATTTTAGGTTACCTTCAAACAGGAGTGAAAGGGCTAATAGACAGTAACCCTTCAGAAATGCAGTTGCAAGATTGAAATATGAAAGCAATGTTTTTATTTGTTGACTTTTGCAGTATCAGGCAATGGAAAGTCCAGCAGTTTGCCATTTATGGTTGCTTTGTATGAGAGTGGTGTGTCATTCTTGTGCTAAGTTTTTACAAACCCTGAGAATATTGTATCTACCTAATAAGAGAAAAAAAGCGATTTTTACCAACTCAATCTTCTGGTGTGTTAATTACCTTTTTTGCAAGTCAAAAAAGGATTAATAAGGTATATAACTATCTCATATTGTAATAAAAAGATTTTGAAATATATATAACTATTTAAAAAAAGAAAGGATGATATATAAATCAAATTGTCTTTCTATATATCTATTGATAGGTAAGTAAGATACTTTGTCTCAGGTGCAGATCAGATGTCTGTCAAGTTAGTTTAAAATGTGTTTCCATTGAGGTCGATCTTTCACTCGTATTGCTTTACTGCATTCTGGAAGTGGTAGGAGAAAAAACAGCACACTAATGGTTAAACCTATATGTTATCTTGTTGTATATTATGTCAAAGTTTTATATGTGTATATATGATGTGCTGCTTATAACTGATGTTTTTATTTGAATTCTGGAAGTTGTAGTCTTATTTGTTCCATTATAAAAGATGAATACAACACTCAGGGGCATATGTACAAGGAGTTCACACCGCCGTAGCGTAAATTTTTTGATGTTATGGCGGCTTTTTTTTATCGCCATATGTACAAGTTGCCGCTAAACCGCTGTTAGCGACAGTTTGCTGGCAAAATCATCTGTTTTTCCGATCGCCACTTCTGTTAGCAATAGCTAACGAAAATGAGATGCAAGGTAGGCGTTCCCATGCAAAAACATCCGCTAACCCCTCTTGGCGATATTTTCAAGGGATTCCCAGTCCGGCGATACTTTCCAAAAACAGCCGCTAAGGCCCGTTAGTGGCTGGATTTTAAGACCAGAAAAAAGGTGGTCCTAAAAATGGTGATAAAAAAACAGTACATAAGGGAGACTACCCCAGAGCCTCATTTGCTAACCTACTGATGCCATGGAGGTACTACTCTTGCAGCTCGGAGCCCAAAGAAGACCACCACAGCAACCACCGCCACCGCCTCCAGGACCACCACTGAGACAGCACCAAAGAAGACAGCGGGTCTATTGCCATCGCACCACCCTGATAGACCTCACGCCAGAGGATGTGATAGCCCACTACAGGCTTAAAAGGAGCTCCATCCTCCGCATACTGACCCAGATAGCCCCCAGGCAGCAGGCACCATCGCAGCATTGCACCAACATCCCTCTGCAGACAAAGCTACTAGCAGTGCTGCACATGTTGGCCTCTGGTACCTTCCAACCAACTACTGCCAGAGTTGCTGGAGTCTCCCAGTCATCCTTTTCAAGGTTCCTCCCAACTGTCTTGGATACCATTATAAGCCTGACGCCACAGCACCTACGCTTCCCCAACACTGCGCAAGAACAACTTGACACCAAGCAAGGCTTCTATGCCATTGCGGTGTTCCTGCATGTGTTGGAGGCATTTGACTGCACCCATGTTCTGCTTGTGCCTTCTGCGGACACTGCATACATCTACCAGAACAGGAAGTACACACACTCCATGAACGTGCAGGCAATTGTGGACCACCGGGGTTTGTTCACCAATGTTGTTGCTAAGGTTCCAGGGAGTGTGCATGACTCCTACATCTTCCGACAGTCCATCATATATCAGCGGTTTGAGAATGGCACATATGGATATGGACTGCTTGTTGGTAAGTACTTACTGAACACACCACACACCTCAAGTCCCCAATCATGTAGATCAAAAATGTGATAATGCACATGTAGCAAATGTAATACAACATGCCTTGTAACAGGTCCACCTACCATACACAAGAACCCAAGGGACTGCGGTTAGTGGGGGTAGCCTTGTAGACAATCTTTCCTCAAAGGTCCTGCCCCTCCGTCACACATTTGCAAATACTGGGAGAGGTGGGAACCAAGTAGGTGTGATGGAGGGGCAGGACCTATGAGGAAAGTGTGAACACAAGGCTACCCCCACTAACCACTGTCCCTTGAGACACATTAAATCCACCTGAATAGGGCACACAGAAAACACTACAGAACTGGATGGGAGATAAGCATACCTTCCACCTTTTCACGAGAGTGCAGCTGTCTGCGCCCTCAATTGAGAACAAGATAGGGAAATACCCCCACTGAAGACCCAGGGAGGTAAGCCCATTTCGCCATGAAGAAAACCCAGGACCCATGTGGGCCACCCAATAGGGGTGAAACATGCTGGCATGGCATGAGGACCATCATCTCCTGACGACACCTGTTCATTTTCTTTCTCACATCCCCTTCGACTCAGTGATCAAAGGGATACCTGGAGACGGAGGAGGATTTGTAATCTTCAGACCCCCTGGCCTATCTCTCTTAAGTGCACCCTGAGATATGGTTGAGCCCACCCTGACCTTTAGGAGTCAGGGTGAACCCGATGATGAAGAATGACACCACTAGAGTGTGTGAGGGTTATTTAACAAAAAGGAATTGCGTCCTTCCTTTCATTTGAGCGGTTGACATCACGAAAGTTCAGTGCCGAGCTTTCATTACACTGGATGGGATACCTCTGGTGAATAGTATTTCATTTGGGAGGACGTATCCACACCCAGGAATACCTCTCTACCCTTGCGGCTTAGGTAAAGGGTTCTTCTACCTTAGCCAAGTATAACATGCATATGACTACCCTGGTGAGTTTCAGCAATATGATGCACAAAAGCTGAAATTACAATGTGTGTCGAATGTTAACTGACACACACTGAAATATTGATGGGTATTACTCAAACATGCATACATGCAGAGTCAAAGTCAATTCATGCACAAGGACATCAATGCATATGTACGTTGTCATCACATGTGCCAGTGAGTACATTGCACCAGGTAGCAGTGCCACTGTCACTCAAACACTGACCCACCTTTTGGGCAAGGTGGATGTAATTAGCCCACAATGACTTACAAGTTTAGCAGACAAGGAATCTCTCTCACAGCTACCCTCAGCACAATCACTAACAATGATGCATAAAGATGATGTCCCAAAATAGCAATTGTCAAAAACTTAAGGGGGGTGTGTCAGTAGGCATATGTGCCAATGGTGCACCCCATTAAATATGTGCACATGAGAGGATCAGTATGTGCAACGGGCCTGTAAACAAACTGTAATCTATTTACGAGTTAAACATACATCCTGACAGTCACAACATGGAGGCAATACACAGGATCCAGACAATGCCACCATGGTGATGTGTAGGCTGTCAAGTATAGGCAATTTAATTTGCATTGATGCTGGTCAATTGTCTGAAGCTACACATGACAAACCTGAATTTCCAAAGTAGCACAAATCACACACCCCCAAATAGAAACTCTGCAAACACACCAGGCACAAATACTAATGGACACATCTCTCCATTATATGTTTCAGGTGATCAAGGATATGCACTCTCTCCATGGCTGATGACACCTCTCAGAGCCACAGACACACAGGCACAGAGACAGTACAATGTTGCCCTTGGACGCATCAGGTCCATTGTCGAAAGGACATTTGGCGTGCTTAAATCAAGGTTCCGGTGCCTCGACATATCAGGCAGCAGACTGCTGTACAGCCCAGAACTAGTGTGCAAAATAATCCTGGCATGTTGCGTCTTGCACAACATATGTGTCCGCACAAATGCGCCATGGCTTAAAGTGCCAGATGAACCGGACAATCCTGAGGATGACCAGGAAGACGAGGCAGATGCTACACACACCACAGCTTCTGCTGCAGGAACAGCACGGAGGGAACAAATTATAAATAATTTCTTCACACAAGCATGTCAAAATATGACATCGCTTTTTTTCTTTTCTTTGGAAAATGCCCATAAGCATAGTTTGTGCAATAAAATATCACTACACCAAAACCTTGTGTGCATGTTTATTCTCTGCATAAGTTCATATATCTGATAAGTGAAAGTTAAACATTGTGCGGTTAGTAATGGTGAATTGTAAGTTTTAGGGTGGGTATGTGTTTTGGGGTCAGATATGAATTTTAGGGTGTGTTTTGGGATCAAAGATGAATTTTAGGGTGTGTTTTGGGGTCAGATATGATTTTTAGGGTGTGTTTTGGGCTCAGAGATGAAATTTCATCACATCCCGTTCATCTGAGGAACAACTTGCACTTAGCGTCCAAATTTTGTCCGCCTTAATGAAACGTGATAATTTTTTCATAACCACTATAGAAAATAATCGCTAAATACATATAACAACATGGAATATTACAGCTAAAGCCAATTTGCATGCAGAATCTCACAGCATAGTCAAAAAACGGGCCGCGAACACATAGGAAGTGATGTCAGCATGCATCCTGTGTACTGTAGGAGTACTGTGCACTTTCACTTTCTCTTTTGAGCACACTGATGGTGACTGTGGAGAGTGTTGGAGGTGTTTGGAGTTGTGTGATGGTGATTTTGGATTTTGAGAGTGTTGTTGTGTCCTGTGAACTGCCCCTAGTGTCTCTGTGAAGTCTTGTGTACTTGTCTTTACGTGTTTTTTGCGTCTTGTACTAAATCTTGTCAGGTGTTTGTCCAAGGGGAAATTTACATTATTAATAGTTGTTGGGGTATATATTTGGGCTTTATTTTTGTAGGAGTGGGTTTAGGTGTGTTCTGGGAGATGGTGGGTGGGGGAAGGGAGGGTAGGATGTCAGAGAGGGCATTGGGGGGCTTCCTCTGGCTAGTTCAGTACTACCTGTCCTCAATGGTTGAGAGTGGGGGTCAGATCATGCAGGGATATGCCGCACGTGTGCGGAAGGTGAGGTGGGAGCATGTGAGGAGTCAGATGCTGATGGCCTTCGGTGTGGACAGGACTGTCCGACACTGGAAGCACCAATGGCAGGATTGCGTGGGCCGTGAGGGTGGCATGTTGGACCACCTGGGAGTCCTCATTGGCCTACAAGGTGGTAAGTACAACCTCCAAATTGTTAAATGAACACTTTAGTAACAAATCAAAAATGCTGTCTGTAACACAATGGGGTATATGTTCAAGAAAGTGGAGGAGTGAGGCGTTAGCCATCATGCCTTCACGCCAAACTTTGCCACTTCAGAAACGCAAGGCTGCATCATATTTACAAGCATATGGTGCAGGCTTGCGACTCCCCCTGTGCTGGGGCGACACTTAGCAGTGTAGTGCCAACCCAGGCACCCTTGCACCATAGTGCAAGGGTGTCTGCATGCAGGGCAAAGATTGTTCATGTACAGGAAGGGTGACCTTCCTCTACATAAACAATCCAAGGCATTTTGCTTTTTCAATGTGTGCTGCACAAGGCAGTACACATGGAAAAAGCAAAAAGGATGAGAAATAATGCATTTCTCCTCGTTTTGCAAAGTTAGGATCAGGTTTTTCCTGACCTTAACTTTTGGCGCTGCCTCCTATGTACCTAGTGTGCCTTTGTGCCTAGTTTTTGTGTAACATTTGATGAGATAGGAAACATTGTTCATTTAAAATAGGACAGCCCCAGAGTGTCATACACCATCAATAGTTGTGAGACACCCTTGTGCGATCTGCAGCGATGCTATTGTCTACAGACCATGGAGAACATGATGTTGTTGGGAGAAACGGGGCCTTGGGAATGTGTCACACAAGTAGTGTGTGCAAAATGTGCAAATGTGCAAGCAGGACTGTCTTGTGTTACCAAACTCTGCATTATCATGTCTTGTGGGAATAACAGGCAAAGTAGACACAATCATGTATGCAACCTGAACTACAACCGTACATTTACAGAGCAATGTCATTGATGTTGATGAATCGTATGATGAATAGGACACATGTGTGAATCTACGTCTGATACCAACACACGTTTCTTTTCATGTCTCACAGCTGGCAGACCACTGATCACACAGGGGGACATCGACGCCTTCAGGGACCCACACGCCACTGGCGAGTTCACCCATTAAATATTGTCATTGTGAGATGTGATGTCATTGTGAGATGTGATGAATTTTCAGGCTAAAATCCTGTACGTAGTAGTATGCAGTATGGGTGTGCATCACATGTACCTTGCCTCCAGTGTGATGATGTTTCGTGGAAGTGTGAAGTGTGAACTAATCAGTAAGTGAAGATGGAGCAATGCATATGTCTCCCGGATGTAACTTTGCACATCCCCAGTCAGTGATACCCATGCAAGAAATATCAATGGGTTCTGTCACTACAGCACATGCATGTGAATTACAGAGCGTACAGACAGGAGAGGAGACATTTGAGTGGTGTTGGTGATGAGTATGACCAGACATGGAATGCGTGTGCATCCTTGACTGAGATGACTGTGCAAGTGGGCCAGATTATGCACAAGGAGGTAGTGTTTTTCAGGCCCTGCCGGGTCAGACACAGGTTTTCACAGTACTATTGTAGACATGCTGCATACCAGCTTTCCAGAAGTTGCAGGGCGTTGGTTTAAGCTAAGGATACCAATGGCACGCTCCCCAACTACCTAGCAAAGATGGCCCCATGTATCTAATTGCCATGTTTTGGCACTGCAATGGTGTTGTCAAGCTGTCTCCTTGGGGTCATTCCCCTGGAAGACTCAGGGGCAAATGTACAAGCCCCTCTCGCCACCTTTACGACACCTATTGTAAAGTTGTGGTGGTGAAAGGGGCTGTGCCTCATGTACAAGTCAGTGTTTAGCCACCTAACATTGTTTTTCCATGTGTGCTGCCTTGTGCAGCACACATGGAAAAAGACCAATAGCATAGTTTTATTCTGTGCAGGAAGGTGTCCCTTTCTGTGCATGTACAAATAAAATGAAAAATGTGATGTTGATGCTTCCATGTGTGCTGCTTGATGCAGCACAAATGAAAGTAGGGCTTTTTTCAGGATTGTTCATGTGCAGGAAGGGACACCTTCCTACACATAAACAATCCTCCCCTGCACACAGACACCCTTGCACTCTTGTGCAAGGGTGCCTGTGTTGGCGCTGAGTTGATAAACTTCACACTATCGCCGGGGGACACGCAGGGCTGCACCACATTATTGTACATATTGTGCAGCCCTGTGTTACAGAAGTGAAGGAGCGAGGCACTACACCCGGATGGCTTATGCCTCTCTCCTCCAATTCCTTGTACATCTCCCCCTCAGTCAGGGTATGTGACAGCACCATCATTTGACACTGACATTCTCATTGTGTTGTGACACTACATGTCACATGCCATGCACTGTTATGTCAGTGTCACCATCATGTTGTAACTGATCCTTCAATCAACATTGCATTGTCCATGTCACTTTCGAACTTCAAAATCTTTCGTTAGAGTGTAGGCTCCCATGTTTCACTGACCTTGTGTTCAAGAGTTAAATGGAGAACATTGACATAGTCATCAGGACTCACATATTGTCATTGCTCTTATTTTACAGACAACATGTCGCCAGAGGAGGCCCACGTGTTTCAGATCAGGAAAGACCGATATCTGCATATACGCAGGGTGGCCAAGGGCTATCACAACATGGCAGCTGGGAGGTGGAAGTCTGTGCCTGAAGTAGTACTCCACCGGATGCAGAAGAACACACAGGCCATACCGGGCCCTTCTGGCAACAGGCGTGGGTCCCGACATGGACAGAGATCAGCACATCACCCCAAGACACCACACAGACAAGCTGCTGCGTCTGGATCCAGCACAAAATCTGGTGCCCCCTCACAGCCACGTGGACAAGGTACAATGCCATCTGCAGCACCAACACAAGTATTTGGATTTACCATGAGGGACCGTCGCTGCATGATGGACATGAACGTTAGACTGGCACAAATTGAATGGGAAATAGCGGAGCACACCACCCACCTGCAGGACATTAAGGCTGCCCTGGGTCTCCCATTTTGACTCTGAATAATAGTGACCCATCCCCCTTTTCTCCGTTCCCCCAATTTTTTTTCATATTAATAGTTAGTGCTAGGTAAGTTTTTTAAGTGTTAGGTAGTGTAGTTGTAGTGTAGGAGTAGGTAGTGTAGGATTTTAACATAGTTTTAGATTTTGATTCTCTTGTAGTATTTGGGGATAAGTTTCCTTTTCCTTTGGGTGGGGGGTTGATGTATTTGTTGTTATAGAAAAAAAGAAAATACCAAAAAAATATGTATTTGTGTAGGATAACTGTGTAGTTAGTTTATGTTTAGCTAAGATGAATTTGTCCTGTCTTCTGGTGTGCTTTAAGGGTGGGAGGGGGGTTGATGTCTTAGATATGTTGTTGTGTGTTTAGGATTAGTTACGGTAGATAGTTTAGATTAGCATTCACTTAGTTCCAGTTAGTTAAGATTAGGTTAGTTGTAGTAGTGCTTAGTGTTAGTTTAGGGTAGTTAATTTTGTTAATTGATAATAAATGTTTACTGGTTTTGAATTCTGGTTGCACTTTTGTCAGAAGTGATTTGGTGGAGTGGTGCTTTTTACCTTATTCAATCACAGAACAATCATTTGAATGTGTATGTGTGGTCATGGCATGTTACTTAGCTGGATGGATAGTGTCAGGATCGATTTGATTTGAGCACAGGAAACTTGCATGGAGAACAGGGTGGCAAGTAGGAGTTATGCCCTAGGCTAGGGACACTCTTTTGTGAAGTTTAACTTCTTATGTGTGACTCACAGAGTTGCACAGCACATTGTTGCCCATTTATAACACAATGTAGGATCATGGCCTTGAGCAAACATTGACATTGCAACTCTTATCCATCATGAAGATGGATGTATGCACCGTGTTCCCCAGATTATGGCCCAAACCTGCATTTAATATGAGCCTGTCGCAGAGTCCATCTACCATGCACAGACATAGGCACACTTGCTGCGTAGTGCAAGTGTATCAGCATTATGGAAATTGGATGTTCCTGTGCAGGGAGGCTCACCTTCCTGCCCATGCAGAATGTTGTCATTTTGCGGATCAAATGTGCACGGCACAAGGCAGAACACAGTTCTGCAGCAAACAGGAGGGGAAATGTAGCATTGCTCCCTGTAGTACCAGTTTCATACCCACTTTTCCTAGCTGTTACGTTTGGAATTGCCTCATAGTGATGCCACCCTTGAAATGGTGGTACAGCATCTGACTATATGCTAATTACAGTGCACTACACATCCCTGGACACATTGCCCTGTCCTTTCACAGTGAGCACAGCATGAGAGGGTTCCTTATTTCCAAGGCATTGTTAAGCCACGGGAAGTGGCTGACTGAGGACTTGCACTTTGGGATAAGTCCCTATTGCCAACACAACTTCACTGAAACAGACATTGTGGTCCCAAAAGCGGGTGGCAGATATGTGCCATTACGAATCTTCATCTGTGTGAATATGGTGTGCTCTTTCTTGGAATGTGACATGAAATGACCCCCATCACAACAAGCTTTGTCCACCCCATTGAGTGTGAGTAGATCTGCCAAGTGAGACTTGTTAGCAATGCTAAATGGAGACACTACTTGTGGCATGCGACTGACTTGGACATATTTCCGCACATACCTATTCCCATGTACATATGGCAATGTTGGAATCTTGCAAGAATGTTGGATTTGAGCAATGAGAGCACGGCTAGTTCACACATATCGGTCATCTCACTGCCTATCTGGGACACCGTTAAACATGAACATTTATCATATGTCCCTCGGTGTAAGTTTTGATGGATTCACTGGCCCAACATTTTTTAAGACTTCTATACTTGAATGGTCATAGGCAACACACATCTGTGTGACTTTAATATTTTTATTTGCATGTGCATTGACTTTAGTGAAGACTGGCCCAGTACTTTGTCAAACAACCCCCACATTCCATAGATGCCCAGTGGAGGGCCTTTGGGGGTAACATGTCCAGAGGAAGAGTAGAGTTCAATCAGCAGGCTGATTGCAGTGTCATTGGGAACAACACAAATTATGGCAGTACATATCGAGGTCCAAGGTGAGTGTCGCAGAGTGAATCTGGGGACAGTGGACAGTGGAAGCTGAGGTTCCGGGGCATGATGCTAAGCACAGATCCAAGGAGAAACAGCTCTATTTGGCATAGATGAATGCTACCGCTTTCAACTTTGCAATAATGCAGATTCATCCACATCTTCATCCTCTGATGTGATATGTGCCTCCCGTGTGCATGGTGGTAGATTGGCTGCGGCACTGTGAGGCACTGACACATCAGGGGGCTGAGATGTGGATGTTGATGCAGCAGCAGCATTCATCTGTGCCAACCCTTGAGGCAGCACTGCTGTGATGAGCATCTGCAGGGCATGGAAGATTCCAGCAACGTCTCTGTAGTGTGCAGCCGTGGAAGCCATTTGTGAGGCTTGCATCCGCTCCATATTCTCCATGATCATTCCCATGTGACGCAACTCCTTGCTGACATCACTGGAGCCACTGTGACTAGACAGTTGTTCTTGTCTCTGAGACAGTACTCCAGCGATGTCAGCCATGGAATGCTGGAGAGCATGGAGTGGACTGTGGGTGTCTCTGATGGTCTGTAGGTGGTCCCGAATGGGACTGAGACACCCACGTACCCCATCTAATTTGGCTGCCAGGCTGTCAAATCCCACCCGCACCTGACCAGCCATCTCCTGCTGGACCTCTACCACACGACATTGAAATGCCAGAAGTGGGTCCTCAAGGTCCTGGGAGACAGCTGTGGTGGTAGGTGCTTGCTGCTGGGTGGTTTGTGCAGGGGGTGGAGTTTCCACGACACTGCTGGATGGTCCTGCTTCCGGAGATGGGGTGCTAATTGAGTCGAGCAGCTGTTGGGGGGTGTCCTGGTTGATGGTTGTGAGGTCTTCATCTTCATCATTGAAGAGTGGGACAGGCTACTGTACAGGAGGTGATGTTTCTCCCTCTGCAATGTAAAGGGGAGATGCAGTTGTATGTGCTTTTTAAATATGATCATGCATTAGATAAGTTTACAAGCAGACTGCATGACAATGTCCATTCAGAATGTTTAGGAGGAGATGCCTATTACATGCCGGATAGTGTGTCATTGTACAACATCACGGATGTGACGTTATAGTTGTATATTATCATCTCACGGTTTAAAAGTATGCCAAATGTGAGTGACCAATTTCTACACACATGCAGCACCAGTTGTGTTCTCTGTTCAGTAGTGACAGTGATACAGTTTGTACCACATTGTTGTCAATGTTGATTAGCTCAGATTTATGTGTCTGTGGACTGCATTGTGGGAGAATCACCCCTACCAAGTACACCCTGATACTTTTTCAAGATTGCTCTTTTTTGGAGGGGTGGATTACATAGTGCCACACCTTGCTGTTGGCAATGCAACATAATTGTTGTTGTGCCATGATTAGGGCTATCCCACTGTTGTGATCTGGGTTGATGTGATGTGCCACATGATATGGGCAGGGAGGTATGCTTGATTTGCCATGATACACACAGTGTAGATACTTGTTAATTTTGTTAAGTCAAAGGGAGTGATGACATCTTAATGGATGCATGTTGATCTGCAGGTATGGTACAGCTTTGGTTTTACTGCCTCTTATCCCTTTCACCCAGTGATCCTTTCACTTATGTGCATTTCCAATGGTGAGATGTTGCAAGCTTGAGGAAATATGGGTCTTGGTCACAGTTGGGACACTTGTGCATTGTTGGCCAGCAGATGTCTTTCTTACATCAGGGGTTGTATGAACAAAAGGAAGTGACAGATTGTGATCTGCTCCTTTAAGGATGAACTCCACACTCAGCCACTTCAGTGACCGTGGCCTGCACCATGTTAACATGTTTATGATGCAGGCATGCATTTCATCATGCACTGTCACTTGCCTTGTCAGTGTGGCTCACAGACAGGCAGCTTTGCTGGGTAGTGCACATGTGCATGGGTTTGGTGAGAGAATGTTTATGTGTGAGGAGGGACCCCTTCAGGCACATTGGCAATGATGGACTAATTGCTGTTTCTATGTGTGCTGCACAATGCAGTACACATGTACATCCAAATAGCTTGTGCTATTGTGATTTCTCTTGTGTGCATGTCGTCGGTCATGTTTTTCCTTGCATGCATTGCTTACTGCCCTCCTGTTGGCTTAACCGTTGTGAATATGGTGCAGCGTGACTTTTCTATTGTTGTTGCAGGCTGAACAGACAGTAACAACACCCATTGCCCTCAACGTTGATACCTAGTGTAGTGTGTAAGTGGGCCTAGATTTCAGGGCTGTGGATTTACAAAGGCTTATTAGTGGTCCCTATCACCCCCCTCAGGTGCGATTGGCAGGGTGATGTGTGTTTGGGTATATGCTACGCAGATGGTCACATGGATGATACATGCTGTCCTGTTTCAGATTATTGAATGCTGGGGTTTGTGTGCGGATGATAAGACATGACTGCATATTTCTTCACTGACACTGTTGACTTTCCCAAAATACTTGTTTACATGCACATCAAGGTGTAATGGGCAACTCACACCAGGACTAATGTATAATACTGTTTTCGGTATGGCTCATGTGTACACTTGAGAGTAGAGGAGTGCATTTTGACCTAAGGGGTGATGGTGCCATTTAGCAATTTGACATTATTTGGTGCTTAATTGATATTCTTGCTTGGTGTCAGACGTGACTTGTCATACTTCTTTACAGGGACTTTTTACTTCTGTGAGTATGGTACACAGACAAGACATGTAGTAAATCATTATGGTGACACATTCCTGATATGCGTAGTCCATGCACTGTACTGTTGAAGGCATGTCCCCGCTGCTTATGGTATGACATCACATTTGACTCAACTGTGCTGAATGTGTGCATTGTGGGATATGCACCTTTTAGACAGAAGGCTGCATGATCACTATGTTGTGACAATGCATGTGTTTATGGTATGCAGACTCACTACATGCATTCTCACTTAGTGTACACAGGGCTGCATCTCATGAACAAGGAAAGGGGCACATTGCGTGGAGATGTGGCAGGGTGTCAAAATGGCCCCCTTGCCTCAACACCACGCATATACAATTTGTCTGCACAGGGCTGCATCTCTTTGACGACAATATGAGGATGCACTGTGAACACGACTGATTGTACAAGGGTGTCTGAGTTGTTTTGAAGATTGTACATGTGCATGAAGGGGGACCTTACTGCACATACACATTCTTGCACACAACTCAGACACACGTGCTCAATGGTGCATGTGTGCTGACATTGGTCGTGGCATGCTCACTTATGCACATAATCAGTCGCGCTCACAGTGCATCCTCATATTGTCATCAAAGACATGCAGCCCTGTGCAGACAAATTGTATATGTGTGGTGTTGAGGCAAGAGGGCCATTTTGATACCCTGCCACATCTCCAGGCAATGTGCCCCTTTGCTCTTTCATGTTGCCCTTATTTTGTGGTCTGATATAAATCTTTGGCTATATTTTGAATGACTTTTCTGTGCAAATTTCCAAGTCTGTACCCCACCAATATGTGTCTTGCAATATATTTGTTGACTAGGGTGATATGTGTCTATACCCCCAGGAACAAGAGTATCTGGGACAAGATCTGTAGTCATTGTGGTCATTGTGGGTGTGCACTGGGAGATATTTAATTGTGCATGAGTGACATTGGGCCCATCCACCCCGTCCCCCCAGTCCCTGGTTGTTACTCACCCTGTTGCTGGTCATGTTCAGCACTATCCTGTCCCTGGACTCCAACCACTGACTCCTCGCAGATGACTGCGGATACCTGTTCCTCCAACGCATCCAGCTCCTCCTGTGGTGCTGGATTCCCACCTACGGTCTGCAGTGCTACCTTACGATTGGCCGACAGTTTCTCCTTGGTCTTGCCTTAGCATCATGCAAGCACTTCTTGCAGTCATTCACTGTCCTCCTCACCCTCCAACAGCATTCACCAGGGCCGGCTCTAGGGCGGTTCGACCGGTGCCACGCACCAGGTGCTGGCTTCCGGGGGACGCCGGGTTTGCAAGTGTATTATTATTTTATAGCACCTGCTGCCTCGTTGGTTTCCTCCAGCAATTTCCGGGCAACAAAGAAATGACAGGGTAAATCCTGTGACTAATGTTCTTCCTGAAGAGAGATCGGAGTTTTGTTTAATTGGGGTTTTGACTCACTATAAAGTAGCGCAGAGGGTTAATACGCCTGTTGCAGAAAACAAGTACGGAACAGATTACAAAATGCATAGAATGTAAATAGGTCAGTGGCTTACTGTTTTTAAAGAGACATCATTTTATTACTTGCAATTTATAAGTTAAAGTCCTATAGGATTTCAACTTATAAATTGCAAGTAACAAAATGATGTCTCTTGTAAAAGCAGTAACCCCTTGACATATTTACATTCTATGCACTTTGTTATTGTACTGAACTATTAACTTTTCTCTAAGAACTGCATGCATGCTGCAAAGTATAGATTTGAGCAAAGATTAATGTTGCAAAAAGGATTAATTTGGGCAGAAATCTATTCTCATTATTAAAGAGAACCCCCAACTATGGTGTATCTTTTAAAATTCGGAGTTTGTGCTTCTCTAGACCAAGCACCATTAAATTACACTGCCTATCAGTATGGATGACATGTGGCTCCTACACCTTGTAGTCCTTTGGCTTATGTAACATTTCCTATACGCTGAGTTACACATGTATGATTGATTGTCTCTGTGTAATGTGTGTGTGATGCAAAGTGCTCTGACACCCTTCACTGGTATGAGTGGCCCTATATATGCATCTGAGAGAGAGTGCTATATATGCATCTGAGAGAGAGTGGTTATGGAGACTTGGGCACTGTTAAAGGGCGGTGGTGAGGGAATCTATGCCGGAGGTGGTCATTGGGGGGCGTCAACAAACATTGTCGCACCGGGCGCCACCAGCTCTAAAGCTGGCCCTGGCATTCACCTTGGCTGGGATGGACTGCCATATTGCATTTTAGGTCCCCAATGACACAGTGGAGCTGACAAAGAGCTGGTGTTGTTTCTCTGTCACCACCGCAATCAGGACCTGGTTTTCCTGCTGGCTGAACCTGGTTTTTCCTCTTCCCCTAGCCCTTCTCCTGGGTCTCTGGCTGGTCCTCCTGGCTGTTTGGGGGGTTGTTGTCTCCTGCAGTACTGGGTCCAGCTTCCACCATGGTTCTTCAGAATTATTACTTTGCAGGCGTTTTGTAGTCGCTTTTCCCGCTTAACGTGAAAAAAAGTGGCATCACGCTAATTAGTGTGCAGTTTCTGTCTGCTGACTGGCCTGCCGCCTTTTTTTTTCATGTTAGCGGCAAGATTTTTATTGCTGTAACGCTGTTGTTAACATCGACAATTTCCGCCGAGATGAGAAACTATCACCATGTAGCGACGGCTTGTACATACGTCGCTAACATGGCGATAGTTTTCGGCGGTACGCGGTGATAAAAAAATTGATGCTAACTAACATTAGCGATAGTTATCGCCAGTCCTTGTACAAAGGCCCCTCAGTTTTGAAAGTGGAATTCATGCACTATAGCTGTATATGAATTATGTATCTGAATTGATCTGTGCATGGAGGTTTATTGGTAGGGCTGTCCTATCACTTAAAACTGCTACACAAGGTATACATTTTTCTTAAACCATATATAAATGAGGAGTGAGGTAGGCTGTAGATAGGCCATAGAGAAGGGAGATATTCGTTTAAAGAGTAAAAGATGCACTTAGATGTTTGAGTGAGCTATATGTACTCACAGAAACCTATGTGCCCAATTATACATCCGGCCTACATGCAGACTTACATCTGAGATACCCAAGTAGAAAAGCAGCCAGACAATGAAACATCTAGTGAGGTAGTTAGAGAAGCAAGCAAAGATTCACTTACACAGACAGGTACAAAGGATTTGTATTTTGGGGTAATGAAGGCCGTTTCAAACAGACTTAAATAACCCAATATTCACTAGTACACCCAAGAGGCAATCTATGCAGGTCTTTACAGACACATTTAGACAATGACATATCACATAAAGAGAGACAGTGATTGAGTAAAATTTTTACATACATATGGAATCACAGCCCCAGATAGGAACTGAAAAACTCATTCAGATATCTGCTAAACAACTGACACCTTCAAGTTTACCATGCAGACAAGTAGCCCTTGCAATATGTTTCAGGCCTCGTATACTTGAGCTTGGGCATGTAGTTTTACTGGTAGAGCTGTCTTATCACTTAAAAGTGCTACACAAGGCAAAGACTGTTCTTGTACCAGATATAAGTGAACACTAAGGTAGACTGAAGCTAGGCCATAGCACAGGGAGCTATTCGCTTAAAATGTAAAAGATGCGCTTGGACGGTTCAGTGAGCTATATGCACTCATAAAAACCTATGTGCCAAATTATGCATCCAGACTACACCCACACTTAAATCCGAGATACCTAAGTTCAAAAGCAGACAGACACTGAAACACCTAGTGAGGTAGTTAGAGAAGCACGCAAAGATCACTCACACAGACAGGCACAACTGATAAGTATCTTCTGGTAATGATGGCAGTTTCTTACACAATTAAACCAATATTCACTAGTACACCCACGAGGAAATCTATGCAGGCCCTTACAGACACGTTCAGACAATCACATATCACATAAACAGAGACAGTGATTTAGTAATACTTTTGCATACACATTGAATTACAGCCCCAGATAGGCAATGAAACACTCATTTAGATGTCTTGTAAACAACGGACATTTTCAAGTTTAATATGCAGAGAAATAGCTCTTGCATTATGTCTGACTCCTGGTATACTTGAGCTTGGGCAGGTAGTTTTACTGGTAGAGCTGTCTTATCACTTAAAAGTGCTACACAAGGCGAAGGCTGTTCTTGTACCGCATTTAGGTGAACACTGAGGTAGGCTGTAGCCAGGCCATAGCGCAGGGAGCTACGCGCATGAAAAGTCAAAGATGCACTTTGATGTTTCAGTGAGCTATATGCACTCATAGAAACCTAAGTGCCCAATTATGCTTCCAGCCTACACCCAGACTTAAATACGAGATAGCTCAGTAAAAAGATGACAGACACTGAAACACCTAGTGAGGTAGTTACAGAGGCACGCAAATATTCACTCATACAGACTTGCACACCTGATATGTATTTTGGGGTAATGAAGGGAGTTTGTCATACACTTAAATAACCCAATACTCACTAATACATACAGGAGGCAATTTATTCAGGCAGTTACAGACACATTGAGGCAATCACATATCACATAAAGCGAGGCAGTGATTTAGAAATACATTTAGATACACATGGAATCACAGCCCCAGATAGGAATTGAAACACTCGTTGAGATGTCTGCTAAACAACTGACACTTTCAAGTTTACTACGCAGAGAAATAGCCCTTGCAATATGTCTCATGCCTGGTACACTTGAGCTTGGGCATGTAGTTTTTCTGGTAGAGCTGTCTTATCACTTAAAAGTAATACACAAGGCAAAGACTATTCTTGTACCACATTTAAGTGAACACTGAGGTAGGCTGTACCTAGGCCATAGCACAGAGAGCTATTCGCTTGAAAAGTCAAAGATGCACTTTGATGTTTCAGTGAGCTATAATCACTCATAGAAACCTAAGTGCCCTATTAGGCATCCAGCCTACACCCAGACTTAAATCCGAGCTAGCTAAGTAGAAAAGCAGACACACACTGAAACACCTTGTGATGTAGTTACAGAAGCACACAAAGATTCACGCACACATACAGGCACAAGAGATATGTATCTTGTGGTAATGAAGGCAGTTTCTCACACACTTAAATAACCCAATATTCACTAGTACACTCACGAGGCAATCTATGCAGGCCCTTATAGACACATTCAGAAAATCACATATCACTTAAACAGAGACAGTGATTTAGTCAAAAATGTACATACGTATGGAATTGCAGCCCCAGATAGGAACTGAAAAACCCATTCAGATATCTGCTAAACAACTGACACTTTAAGTTTACCATGGAGACAACTAGTATTTGCATTATGTCTCACATCTGGTATGCTTGAGCTTGGGCAGGTAGTTTTACTGGTAGAGGTGTCTTATCACTTGAAAGTGCTACACAAGGCGTAAACTATTGTTGTACCAGATATAAGTGAACTTTAAGGTAGGCTGTAGCTAGGCCATAGCACAGGGAGCTATTTGCTTAAAAATTAAAAGATGCACTAGTATGTTTCAGTGAGCTATATGCACTCATTGAAACCTATGTGCTCAATTATGTATCCAGCCTACATACAGAATTAAATCTGAGATACCTAAGTAGAAAAGCAGAGAGACACTGAAGCACCGAGTGAGGTAGTTAGAGAAGTACGCAAAGATTCACTCACACAGACAGGCATAACTGATATGTATTTTGTGGTAATGAAGGCAGTATCTTACACACTTAAATAACTCAATATTCGCTCGTACACCCAGGAGGCAATCTATGCAGGCCTTTACAGACATATTTAGACACTCACATAATACTTAAAAAGAGGCAGAGATTTAGTAAAAGATTTACATACACATGGAATCACAGCCCCAGATAGGATCTGAAAAACTCATTCAGATATATGCTAAACAACTGACACTTTCAAGTTTACCATGCAAACAAGTAGCCTTTGCATTATGTCTCCTGCCTCGTATACATGAGCTTGGGCATGTAGTTTTTCTGTTAAAGCTGTTTTATCACTTAAAAGTGCTACACAAGGAGAAGACTGTTCTTGTACCACATTGAAGTGAACACTAAGGTAGGCTGTAGCTAGAACATAGCGCAGGGAGCTATTCGCTTAAAATGTAAAAGATGCACTTGGATGTTTCAGTGACCTATATGCAATCATACATACCTATGTGCCCAATTATATATGCAGCCTATATCCAAACTTAAATCTGATATACCTAAGTAGAAAAGGAGACAGAGATTGAAACACCCAGTGAGGTAGTTAAAGAAGCATGTAAAGATTCATGCACACAGACAGGCACAACTGACATGTATGTTGTGCTAATATAGCCAGTTCACACACTTAAAAACCCAGGGGCTTATTTACAAGCCCCTTGCGCCACTTTTGCGTCACTTTTCCCATGTTTAAAATGACGCAAAAGTGGCGCAAGGGGCTTGTAAATAAGCCCCCCAATATTTTACAGACACATTTAGAGGACCGCAGATATCACAAAGACAGACAATCATTTATGAACAAAGTTATATACTCATAGAATATCAGCTCCTGATAGAGACTTATACAGTTATTCACATATAAGTGAAAAAAACGGACTCATTTAAGTCTAACATGTAAAGCCCTTGTCAAGTTTTAAGGTACTCTTCTACAACATATGACTGTCCCCTTAGGTAGTTGTAGTTAATCAAAAGAGAATGCTCTTGTAAGTTAATGTCTGTGTAAGTAGGTGTACGGGTGAGTGAGAGGGTATGTGAGTAACTCTATCGGTGAGTAAGTGTGTCCGTGAGTAGTTGTATGAGCAATCTCTCACTCACCCATACATATAACTGAGCAGTAAGGTAGGCTGTTGGTAGTTAATAGGATGGATGCTATGTACTTAAAAACGAACTCATGTAGTCTGAAGATTGCCTAAGCAACATATCCTCATGTAAACTAAATGTTTAAATAGTTAAAATATGTAATGTGACACTATATAATTAAGTGATGACTGTACTTTTCTATTTTTGTTTTCAGACATCAATATCTAGATATCTACACAGAATTACCATGCCTACAAAAAGTCAGAGAAGAAAGAAGCAGCAGCAAATAGAGGGTCTCCTTAGAACTAAGAAACAAAAAGGGTAAAATGCAAAAAAGATGGTCAAAGAAAAAAGGATTGCTTGTAAGAGGACCAAGACGTTTCTTAAAATAGTTTTTGCACGACTGGAAAAACTACAAAAAGAAGTAAAGAAAAAGAAAACTATAACACCGAGTACTGAAGCACAAAAAGTCTCTGATGTAAAAAGTAAGAAGTCATTGAAAAAGCAAAGACTTTAAGCAGAAGGCAGAGGCAGTTCAAGGAAATTAGAAGTAGGATGTTCCGCACTAGAGTAATCTGCAACTTGTTTGCATCTATGAAGAAGTATAAAAGAAGAACACAAGCATTCAGACAAAAGGAATATGTTGAAGGTGTTGTAGATAAGGTGTTTGCTCTGAAGAGGAAACCATATATCTTGGTTTTAAACCGAAGGAAGACACTGGACAAAATAGTGTTGTCTATGAGGAGACACAGCCAAAAGAAAAGACTTGTTAATAGAAGTAACTTTTGCAAAGTTTTTAGTGGTGAATGGATACATACTTCAAGTACTGAGGCTTTCTTTAATGAAGAAGGCTATTTCCAAGACAACACATTAGTGAATGCAGTTGATGAATCTGGGCATATTATAGGATGTAAAATGGTATTCCTGTTCCAAAGGAAGTAACGGTACCTAAAAATGTTGAGGAAGAGATTGTTGCAGAGATACAAAGAAGGTGTAGACAGGCCCCTGCGTACAAATGGAATTGTAGTGTTTGTAGTATTCATCAACAATCACTTGATATATTGCGAAATGTCCTCGTATATTTGCTACCAGAAGTTTAAAACTAAAAATATATACTTTGCAAAGATTAGATCCATGCAAAGTAAGAAAGCATACTAATTTACAAGGACACTCACTAGCTTGTCTGTCAAAAAAAGTGTGTCAAAGCAGATTTCCTCATTTTAGAATATTAGGTGTACACCATGCAATAATGAGAACTTTTTTTAGAAGGCTTTATTATGTACAAACTCCTGCTCTATGTTTAGGAGAAATGAATAGAGCTCTTTTGCATAGTAGTGTAGTAGAAGTACAAAAGGGTTGTGATAATGTTGAATTTAGTTTTTTGGACCGGAACAGGAGTGTAGGAAAAATGAAGAGTTGGTAACAACAGGAGTTCTGGAGCAGAGCAGATGCAATAGTGTTGGTCATTTTGCAAAAGCGATTAGAAAGTTTAACGCAGTTTCTTCAGAGCGACCAAATTGTGTTTGTATATGTTGTTGACGCACTCACTACAAAAATCAAACTCGTAATGTTGATTTGTACATTAAAACTGAAAAGAAGTATAATATTACGTGGGGAGATTTTGCTGTTTATTTATTTGAAGAGGAACGATTTGACTTGTCCACCCGACAAGAAATATGTACATACTGCTATAATAAGTTAGAGGAAAACAAAATGCCTGCTAGAGCAGTACACAACAACTTAGAAATAGTACCTGTTCCAGAAGTACTTAAAGGTTTGAATGTTTATGAATCCATAGTAATATAGCCTTTACATCCATTTTAAACTATAGTTCCCATGGAGCCGAAGACAGGAAAACAACCTCCAACTGAGCTCAAGAAAGGTCTCATCGGTAGAGTTGTATGCTTGCTGTTAGATTTCAGGGAAAATTTGAAGCTATAGGTGTACAGAGAAATTTGGAAGAGGGACTTGTAATTCTAGTAAATGATGTCCCGACCAAGAGTAAACAAATACGGCAAGAGATAGTAGTTGTTAGCAAAATTAAAAAAACAACTTCATGTCTGGTACAAAATAACATATATTATAAAAATGCAGAAATTCTTCAAGATATCACACATCTGGAGGACAACACATTATCATCAACAGGTCAGATAGAAAAAATAAATCAAGCAAAGCAGAAGAAATTTATGAACATTACAGCATCCATCCCCTACATTCAATAGAGATTGTTTGTGATGCCATTGATCAATATCAACTAAAAGAAGCAAATGAAACTCCCTTAAGTGTATGGGAAGAAAGTTTAGAAGCTTGCTGTTTCTCTCATCTCTTTCCTACTGGAGTAGGTGGTAGGTATGATGATCGGTCTGTACAAATACTTGCGGCCGCGTAAAGATGTACTAGACTTTTTTCAGAGGATTCTACATTTCATTAATGCATCCCTTATATTTTTTATCTATTATTTGAAAGTGATTTGTCTTCATTGTCTTATGCTGTAAACCCCATTCTGAAAACAGGTGTAAATCTGCAAAATCTATCTGCAAGAGAATTTGTTGAGAAAATCCATGGAAAAGATGAACAACTGGAATACAACTTGATCAATCTCATGGCATGCCAGCGTGAGACCAATGAATATTGGTATCATCGTCACGGTGAACTAAAATGCATGTTGAGAAATCTAGAAGCACCTACATGGTTTCTAACACTCAGTTGTGCTGAGTATGCATAGGAGACCTGCTTCAATTCTTGCAAGAGGCAAATTCAAATATAGAAGACATTGAGCTAAAGACTCCAGAAGAACTCTGCACATTGGACCCTGCAAATGTTTGCAGATATTGTAACCACAGATTTCAAGCTATGATGGCTTTTATCTGCAACAAGAGTAATCCACCTCTCAGTGAAGTGACTGATTTCTTTTGATGCAAAGAATACCAAGCCAGAGGTGCTCCACATATTCACATGCTATTATAGGTAAAAGATGCTCCAAAGTTTGGGACACTGATGAGTCTGTTTGTCTTTCATAGAGCAGTATGTCACATGCATCATCCCACATGAGAATGTTGATAAAATATTAAGACAACAAGCTATAAGATTCCAAAACCATAAGTGTTGAAAATATTGTTGCAGAAATTATAGATGTAGTGGAAAATGTTATACAAGATGTCGTTTTGGATTTCCACGACCTGTGATCTCAGAAGGAAGAGTTTAGAGCTTTTTGTCTGCAGACAGACACACACTCACACGGAAATCACCAAAGAACACATACAACTTCAGAAGAACAGAAGTCTTCAAAATACATCAATGACAACAATCCTGTGATTTTGAAGATGTGTAATGTGAATATGGATCCATATTCACATTACACATCTTCAAAATCACAGGATTGTTGTCATTGATGTATTTTACAGATAACTCAATAGCGATTGCTGGGCATGTCACCTCTTATATAACAAAGTCAGAGAAAACTAAGCTGAAGGAGATTTCATCAGAAAAGAGTCTTACAAAGAGATTGTACAGTTTTAGTTTGAAAATGCTTTCTCACAGAGAGATCAGCTCTTATGAATGTGCAGACAGGTTAAGCTCAGCTAGCTTGTTTTCTAAATCTAGAGGAGTTGTATGGGTGAGTTAAGGGCTTGCTAATACTCATAACAGAGTACTGAAGTTTTTTGCTGAAATTCAATATCTTGCGGAATTTGAGCCACGCAGTACAGATATTCTGAATACGTACTATCCAAGAAGGAGTCCTCATCCAGAAAGGATGTGTCTGCATGAAATACTTCAACAATAGACATACAGAAATAATGCCAGTGAAAACATAGAAGAAGGAACATTTGCTGTCGATGGACATGAAGGATGTTTGGTCAGACATAACGAAGGACGTTTAATCAACCATTGGAAGCTAGGTTGCCAAACTCCAGACAAAAGAAAGTTTTTCTATTTAGCCTTGTTACAGTTGTTCAAGCCAAGGCGAACTGAAAGCGAGCTACTTGGAAATTTGACTGGTATTAAGACTCATTCAACGCTGTGAAGGACAACATTGAGTGCTCTGTGTTTCCAGTTTATCTTCAAATGTTGAGAGATGAGATTGAACAAAAAGAAACAATTGCTTCTGAGATAGCAAGAGAGAGTTCTCAGAGCAGTCATAGATCAGCACCTAGAAGTCAAGATCCTCTTGGACAGCCAATCATTCAAAATGAAGCTGCAATAGCCATGAATTAGGTGGACAATGCAATGCAGCAAGCAAGATAGGAAACTCTGACCGAGAACAACTAATACAGCTATTCAATAGAGATCAGAAAGACATTTTTGATGAAGTAAAAGGTAAAAAAGCTTCTTAAATAAAGTACTGACAAGTTATCTACAGAAGACAACAGATTCTAATTTGTCATGTGTAGTTACAGCTCCAACAGGGTCAGCTGCACATAATATTAAAGGAGTTACCCTTCATCGATTATTAATGCTGCCTGTTGAACACGATATCCAATTAGAATACAACAAAATATCTGGTGATGCTAGTCTCGAAGTGGGAAGAGTATTAAAGAAATTAAAGCAACTAATTATTGATGAAGTCAGCATGGTATCTAACCTAATGCTAGCTTTTATACATTTAGGAATGCAGCAAATATTAAAAACTTACTACAACGTGCTTTTTGGAGGAAAACACTTAATAGTCTTTGGAGACCTGCTACAACTAACTCCAGTCAAAGTACAACCTGTCTTCAGGACACTACTACATAATGAAACTAGGAATTCAATAGGAAGTATTGGAAATGTAAACATTTGGGAAAACTTTGAATACAAGGAGTTACTCAGAAATATGCTGCAAACATCATATAAGTAATACAGAGATATACTAGAGGACATTAGAGTGGGAGTTCTCACAAAAGAAGTAAAGAGAGCATTGCAAACCCTTCTCATCAAAAATCTGTTTCCAACTAATGTTTCAGCTGCAGAAGTAATGTATAATTTTGTTAAGGAAGAGAAGTCTATTGTTTGTTCGATGCCAACTCTTGAGGAGTGTTGTAAATTCAATGAACAATTATTGTAACTGGAAAACGAGGAGATAATTGAAATGAGAGCGAATGATAAAATGGAATATCAAGGAGTTACAGTGCTGCTAACAGAAATACTGCAAACAAAAATGGATAGTTTAGAAAAGTCTGTGTCAAAAACTGATGGATTAGAAAAACAGTTACATATCTGTAAAAATTGTTATGTCATCTTACATCATAATTTGAATGTTGAAGAAGGGCTAGTGAATGGGGCAATGGGTAAAGTTATGAAATGTATTATTTATCCAAACAGAAAGGACGTGGAATACTTAGCCATAAAATTTGATGATGTTGGTGAAGTTAAACAGATTTGTAGAAACATTGTACATTTCCTACTCATGAAAGACTTGTATGTCCATCAAAAGCAGTTCCCAGTGTTTTTAGCATATGCAGTAACTATCCACAAATCACAAGGTTTAAGTGTAGAAACAGGTCTTGTTAATATTGGTAGTAGTGTACTCAAAGAAGGAATGTCATATGTAGCTTTTTCACGAATTAGAACATTGTCTGGTTTATTTCTGATTGATTTTGATGAAAAGAAAGAAAGTGCTGATGTGAGCTGTGTAAGGGAGTATAATCGATCAGGAGCTCAATATGCTTCTAATTTAGGCCAGTATCCTGGGTTTGAAAAACCGATAATGTGTCCAAAGCGGAAAATATCAAAACAGTCTATCAGACTGAACAGAAAGATGAACAAAAAGAAAAACAACTAGGATATAAGAAAAGAAAACTACAGCACAATGAGGAAATAGAAGGGTATTACTTTGATAATAAATCTGGAGTGAACTGTTATCCAAATGTAGTGTTAAATGGACTATACCATTCACCTCATTTTACAAATTCTATTAAAGAAAAGGTAGATAAAATAATGTCTTCACAACTATTTAGTTTACTTGAAGAATTAAGAAGTGACAGAAGTATTATACATTCTGCTACTGGAATAAGAAAACGTACAGATGACTATACTGGATCATTAGTGTTTTCTCAAAATCTTCAGCAGGATGCTCCATAATTTTTTATGTTAATGCAAGGACTATTAGAGGAAGAAGATGTGAATAGCAATGAATTATTTGGTTTAACTTATAAGTTGAACCATAACTGTGAAGATTGTGAATTTACATCTAGAACTGAAATCAATTCAGAATGATTCCTCTGCTTGACATTACCAGATTGAAAAGCTGTGCCCTTTGAAAATGTAAATAAAAACACCTATCAAGATATGGTCTGTCCAAATTGCAGATCAGAACTTAGGTCAACATTGTTTCTACAAAGGTATGGAAAATATGTCATAGTCATGCTACAACAATGCAGAGTGGAATGTTACTAAATTAGGAACTGAAATTACAAACTTTGTAGCTGGACAAATTTCCATTTTCAAAACGAACTTTCAGAACTATAGCAATCATATTTCACGAAGGAGTTAATATAACCTCTTGACATTACACATTATATTTAAGATGTCAAACAGGATGGATAGAGCAAGTGACATTCAAATCAAGACTCCCCAAAAAGTTACCAAACTCAAATCTGCTATTTCTTGAACCTAAGGGGCATATTATCAACAGGCAGCGATAATTATCGCTAAGCGCGCTTAGCACGATTTTAAATATCGCCGGCTATCGCTGGGTTACATCGCCAAGTTAGCGCGTTATCATCAACGCTTAACTCCAAAGTGATAAAATATCCAGCGATAGCGGCAAAATGCCTGAATATCGCTGGAAATCCAGCGATAAAAAAGCAGCGATAGGGAAATCGTTGATAATAAGCCATGGTGGACTTATCCTGACAATCCACCTCCCATAGGATAATATAGCTAAGTCAGGAATTTTGCAGATGTTAGATTCCAGCGTTAGTGGAGGCTTAGCGTGATTTTAATTGCTGCTACGCGGGTCCGGGGCATCGTTGTAAATATCGCGATGCTGCGTTAGCGATGTATTCCCATGAAGTTATGTGAGGAACGCCTACTTTGCATCTCATTAGCGATGCGATGCTAGGCGTTAGTAAAATGGGTGCTAGCACAAGGAAACACGCGCTAAAGCCTGTTAGCGTGTCCTTGATAATACTGCAATGAAATTATCGCCGCTTTTCGGCCGAAAACGTCCGCTAAAGCGGCGATAATGGGCTTGATAATATGCCCCCAAGTTCTAGGGAGAATTTAGGATAAGAAAATGTGGTATTGTGTTGACATATATATGGATTTTGTGTTTCTGAGACATTTTTCAGCCTATTAGGGGTATTTTCTACAGCAAGCTGTGAGAAATGAAAGGCTCTTTTTAACTGCGGGAAAGGAATTTATAAAACATTTGAGGACTATATTGTGTTACTACAGATAAAAACTAAAAGGAGGCATTATAATACCAGTAGCCTTAAGTTGCATCTGAAAAGTCTCTTCACCACTAAAAGAATGTCCTCTTTTGTTTCTGCAACAGCAACTTGTACATAGTACTGTGTGTTATGCTTTTTGTATATGGACCAAGAATATTTTAGACATCATTTGGCCTAACAGGAATGATGTTTACAAAAGGATATCCAAAAATGAAGCCTGCTTCATAATTGTTAGACATTTTGTACCAGATATACAAATATCACAGTTTTAACATATAGTTGCTTTCATTAAGGTAGTAGCCTATCAACAAGCCACTATTCAAAAACTTGTAGTAAGTGGAGTGCACAGTATGACATATTTATAATGGTATACTGTGCACATTTTTTCCCCCACTGTTTTATGATGATGATGCTTCATACAGAGCACTGTTGAAAGTAAAGAAGCATGAAAGTTGAAAACAATAAAAAACAGTAAAACATTTGTCTATGTTGAATTAAAGTTTTGGAGAAAAATATTATGTGTTGTTTTGGTTGCCTAATGTTCAAAATGAAATTCTAATACATTTTTCTCTGTTTATATTTTTTCACAGTGGTTGAAGATCAGGCTATATTACGTGTGTCAAATCACTCATCTAGTGATGGATTCATCAAGTCACTACTCATATACTCATCTCATCTCCTGGGCACTACAGTTCCACTCATCCAATCACCTAGCCACTACCTAGGCAGTCATCCAATCACTCAGGTATTGCACTTGCATTTATCCAGTCTCCCAGCCACTACTCAGGCACTCATCCAATCACCCAGGTGGTACCCATGGAGTCAGGTCTTCACTCAGGCACTACTAATGCTGTTATGGAATCACATAGGCACTACACTTGCACTCTTTCATTGATCCAGGCACTGCACTTGCACTCATAAAATCACCCAGGCAGTGCACTTATCCATTTATCCAGGCACTGCAGTTGCACCCATCCAATTATCCAGGCACTGCACTTGCACTCATGCAATCATCCAGGCAGTGCACTCGTAATCATTCATTAACCCAGGCACTGCACTTATCAATTCACCCAGGCAGGGCACTTGCACTCATCCATTCACCCAGGTACTGCACTTGCACTCATCCATTCACCCAGGCAGTGCACTTGCACTTATCAATCCACCCAGGCGTGGCACGTTCACTCATCCATTCACCCAGGCACTACACTTGCACTCATCCATTCACCCAGGCAGTGCACTTGTACTCATGCAATCATCCAAGCCCTGCACTTTCACTCATACAATCAGTCAGGCATTACCCAGGCAGTCATGCAATCGCCAAGGCACTGCACTTGCACTCATTCATTTCACCCATACATTGCACTTGCACTCATCCAATCATCCAGGCAGTGCACTTGCACTTATCAATTCACCCAGGCAGGGCACTTGCACTAAAACAATCACTCAGGCACTACCCACACAGTAATGGAATCCCCCAGGCACTGCACTTGTACTCATTCATTCACTCAGGCACTGCACTTGCAATCATTCATTCACCCAGGCCCTGCACTTGCACTTATCAATTCACCCAGGCAGATAACTTGCACTCATCCTTTTACCCAGGCACTACACTTGCACTCCTGCATTCACCCAGGCAGTGCACTTGTACTCATGCAATCATCCAGGCACTGCACTTTCACTCATATAATCAGTCAGGCATTATCCAGGCAGTCATGCAATCACCAAAGCACTGCACTTGCACTCATTCATTCACCCAGACATTGCAGTTGCACTCATACAATCACCCAGGCAGTACACTTGCACTCATTCATTCACCCAGGCACTGCACATGCACTCATTCAATCATCCAGGCCCTGCACATTTACTCATACAATCAGTCAGGCATTACCCAGGCAGTCATGCAATCACCCAGGCACTGCACTTGCACTCATTAATTTACCCAGACGTTGCAGTTGTACTCATTCAATCACCCAGGCAGTACACTTGTACTCATCCAATCACCTAGGCACTATACTTGCACTCATCCATTCACCCAAACACTTGCACTTATCCATTCACCCATGCAGTGCACTTGCACTCATGCAATCATCCAGGCACTGTACATGAACTCATCCAATCATGCATGCACTACCCATACAGTCATGCAATCACCCTGGCACTACACTTGCACTCATCCATTCACCCGGACACTACACGTGCACTTATCCATTCACCCAGGCATTGAAGTTGCATTCATGCAATCACCCAGGCACTAAACCTGCACTCATCCATTCACCCATACACTACACTTGCACTTATCCATTCACCCAGGCAGTGCATTTGCTGTCATCCAATGATTCAAGCACTACATTTGCTGTCATCTAGTCACCCAGGCACTACACTTGCACTCATCTATTCTTCCAGACACTGCACTTGCACTCATGCATTCATTCAGGTATTAATCATGCAGTCATGCAATCGGCCAGGAACTGTACTGCACTCACCCATTCAACCAAGCACTGCACTTGCACTTAGCCATTCACCCAGGCAGTGCACTTGCACTCATGCAATCATCCAGGCACTGCACTTGCACTCATCCATTCACTCAGGCACTACCCAAGCACTCATCTAATCATCCAGGTACTACCCATGCACTCATCCAATCACCCAGGCACTACCCATGCACTCATACAATCACCCAGGTACTACCCATGCACTTATCTAATCATCCAGGTACTACCCATGCACTCATCCAATCACCCTCACATTACCCATGCACTCATCTAATTACCCAGGCAGTTCCTATGCACTCATCCAATCATCCAGGTACAACCCATGCAATCATTTAATTACCCAGGCACTACCCATGCACTCATAGATTTACTCAGGCACCACTCCTCCACTTATTGTAACACCCATGCACCAGTCGTGCACTCATTCATCATCCATACACCAGTGATATCCTCATTCCAACATACATGAATAATTTATCTTTTTTTAACTGTACAACAGCAACCTTTTTGTTTTTGAATTTTATTTGTGGTTTTGTAAAGTTTTAAAACAAATTGTGTTCTTTTTTTATGTTGACAAAAATGGCAACTGGCACAGGAGGAATTCAAAAAACATGCACTAAAAAATGTGAATAGCTGCAACACACTGCTCACCAGCACTCATAACAACACTACAGTCCATGCAGCCCATGGCCATTCTTAAAAACTCTGGAGCCATATCTGTTGTAGTAGCCTGCACCTCTGAAGGCACTTTCTGGCCAGGAATTGTTGCTGCTGCCATTGATGTAGATGGTCCTCCAGCTTCCTTCTGCTTGATTGCCAGTTGGAGACATTTTCTATGATAGGTTTTAAGATGATATAACATTGATGTTGTCCCACATGAATATTTTTTGTGTGTCCCTCTAGAGAGGGTCTTGTCGCAGATTGTGCTATGCACTAGTTTTACAGCAGTTTTTGATTCCTCAGATGGGATTTTTTTTTAAATTCCATGGCACACTGGCTCACTTTTGTGGAGGTCCCTCTTCTTCTAAATCTTCATTCTCCACCTCCTCTACATCCTGATCCTTCTGTTGTTCTTGCTGACCCCCATCTCCTTCGTGTGTTGCAATTTTTGAAGCAAAAAAAGGCCAACTACTCTCTACCCCAAGATCAAAGTATATTATCCAATAATATTCCTTGATTTCCCAGTCATGTGATATTTGCGGTGAGCAACATATTTGCGGTTCCCGCTCGGAAACAGAAATTTAAAATACAAGTTTAAAGTAGTTTTCTTTAAAAATGGAAACAAAAGCAGAACTTTCAATACTATAATAGTGAACAGCTACACTGAAACTTGTTCACAATATGTCTATATATATGTTTCAGAGTTGTTGAAAAACACGCGATATCCGCGATTATCGATGTCATTGCAACTTCCGCTGTCCTCCAAAACTGGGAAGCGCTAAATGTTAGCTAAATAAAAATGATTTTTGTTAAAAAATTACTATAGGCTGACACTTTTGAACAGGAGAGCAGTAAACAACTAGTGTCAAATATCAATGATAGGCGTATATGTGTTTTAAAGTTTCTGTAAAACACGCAGTATCCACGATGAAGGACGTCATCACGACTTCTGCTGTCGCAGCGAACATGGGAAAAACTAAGTAAAAGTAATTTTGTTAAAAAATTATTATAGGCAGACAACTTTAAACAGATCAGTAAACAACTAGTGGCAAACATCAATTAAAATATCCGTATATATGTGTTTTAGAGTTTCTGAAAAACACGCGATGTCCGTGACTACCAGCTTCATCGCGATGCCTGCCGTCACAGCGAAAACGGAAAATAGTCTTTGAAGATGAGTTTTCTGGAAACTCACAAAAAAATATTAGTTTGAAAAGTACACTAATAAAGCTCTAGTGTTAAATATACTGTAGAATGTGTCTATATATGTTTTACACTTTCTAAAAACCACACGCTCTTCGTGACTACCGGTATCACCGCGACAAAGTTCGTAGTCGCAAATATGAACATTTTTTGTAAAGGTGTTTTTCTCCTAAATTGATCACAGAAAGAATAGCTAAAACAGTATCTTACTAAATTTTTAGACCTAAACTTTCTTTAAAAATGTCTTTAAGTGTATTTTTCAATATGTAAAATACATTTGCTGATCACAGATTCTCAAAGTAAATGCGACAATGTTGTACCAACTCAAAAAATTCTTACAAATAAAACCAGTTATTAATGTACTGTCTGATAAACACATACCAAATCAAAAATGAGTGGTATATAATATAAATATAATATACAATATCCAATTATAGAAAGAAAATATGAAAATCTTAGAGGCTCAACAAAAAAAAATGGATGTTACAATTAAGAAATAGAATTTGAAAAAACCTTAGAAATTCACAGAAAAAAAACAAAGGTTACAGGGATGTTATAGTTAGGAATTAGCATTTAAAAAACCTTAGAAATTCACTGAAAAAACCAAAGGTTATAGGGACGTTATAGTTAGTCTGACATTTCACTCACACAAAACCAGAAAAATTCAGCAGTTATAGTTAGCTGAGCTAACTATAAAGTGCGCCCCTGCAATGCACTGTTTATGATCTCACATATTACATAATTCATGACATGGTCAGTGACATCATTGATGACAGCACTCATGACATCTCAAATGATCAAATGACAGCACTGGTAACATCATCCACAGGATCTGTGACACACCCACTCAGATCACAATATAACCTTTCATTCACCCACTCCAACTTCCACACTACCATTCTCAAAACCACTGACACACCCATACCAGTACTTACACACCCACTCACTGATTCATAGGTCTATGCACACAACCACTAAGTCACCTATACAGCCACTCATACACCAACTCACTCGCAAATACAGCCACTGATATATCCACTCATACACCCATACAGCTACTCACACACTCAGTCACCTATAGAGCTACCCACATACCTACTCACTCACCCATAGTCCATCACACAGCTACTTACTCACTTATACAGTTATACACACACTCAGTCACTTATTCATGCAGATACTAACACATACTCACTCTCCTATACTGTCAGTGACACATGCACACACTCACCCATACAGCCACTCTCACAATCACCCACTCACACGTACAGTCACTCATATACTCCAACACTCACCTATACTGTCTTCCACATATGCAGTTACTCACCCATATACCACTGACACATCCATTCACTGATCGACACAGCCGTACACACACTCAGTCACCCACACAGCCCATCACAGATGCACTCACAAACCCATGCAGCCACTGGCTCACCCACTGACTCATCCATGCAAACAGTTACACACACCCTCACCCACCCACAGACATTCATACACCCATACATGTACTCAGAAAACCAATCAATCACCCATACAGCCACTCATGTATCCACTCATCAACCCATACAGCCACTTAGACACCAACTGACAGACTGATACAGACATTCACACAACCTAGTCACTCACCCATCATTCACTGAGACACCTAATCAGTTATACAGTCAGTCACGCACCCACTGAATCATCCATACAGGCATCCATACACCCACTGATTCATCTCTACACCTTGGTATATATATTTAACACTTATAAACTTTTTGAAAACACTCACAGTCACTGGATGATGTCATCAGTGATGTCCTCTGAGATGTCATCAGTGATGTCTCTGACCATGTCATGAGTGATGTAATATGTGAGCTCCTAAGCAGTGCATTGCGGGGGCGCGAGTTATAGTTAGTTCAGCTAACTACAACTGCTAAATTTCTCTGATTTTGTATGAGTGAAATGTCAGCCTAACTATAACATCCCTTTAATCTTTGTTTTTTAGTGAATACATATATATATATATATATATAAATACAAGTTAAGCATAAGATTATATATATATATATATATATATATAGATCTACCAGCAGTTGTGAGGGGTAGCTATGGGGGCTTGCTTCTCTCCCAGCTATGCGTGTTTACACATAGGCTGGTGGGAGGAGCAAGTCCTCAGACATACTCACCGTGTAATATTTGATACCCATGTACTTAGATGGTGGCGTTTCATTGATGATATCTGTGTGATCTGGCAGGGTTCAAGGGAATCTGCACAGGAATTTGTTGATGCTATCAATTTGAATCTTGAGTTTACAGCCAGCATAAGTAATCAGCATGTTGAGTTTCTAGATGTAGAATTGTACATTGATAATAACATGATACAAACGAAACTTCATAGAAAGAGTACAGCAGGAAACTCAATACTGCATGCAAATAGCTCCCACCCTAGACATTTAATAAAAAGCATTCTGTATGGGGAATTTTTAAGAATAAAAAGAATATGTAGTTCTAACTCAGATCTTATTCAGTGCCAAGCGGAAGCAACACAAAGATTTTTAGCTCGAGGTTATGATAAGAGAGACCTGAACAGTGCACTATTTAGAGCCAATAACATCGAGAATAAGATCGGTCCTATTGATAATTTAACCCTTAATGTGACAGGTACTTCAACCAATAGACCAGATAACACCAATAAGGTCAGACTGATAACTATATACAGTCGGCAGGAGAAACAGGTAAGGAGCATTATCTATAAAAACTGGCCAATAGTAAAAACTGACATAACCTTATCATCAATTTTGCCAGAATTACCATCTATCGCCTTCAGAAGGGCACCATCAATGAGGGAGAGATTGGTCAAAACAAGCCCCGAGGTACTTGTTCCAACTATTTGGCTATCCAATAGAACTGGTTTCTACAAGTGCAGTACATGGTGGTTTAATAGCATTTGCTCTCGGGCAAATAGAGAGCTTAGAGCTGCTCTCTCAGCTTCCCCTAGGGACCCAAGCCTCATTAGATCATTGAGGCTTGTATACAAGAGAGTGACTAAGCAGAGGAAAGACGAGATCCTAAAAGGACAATGGAACAACTTGGCTTGTGCTGCAAGATTTAATAACTCAAATGGTTTTTGGACAGCGGCCAAGTCACTGAGATTATTGGGCATTACACTCACTCCATTAAGCTGTAATATATTGAGTGAAGCTTGGGTAGCCCACTTTTCCAATATATATGCTGCTACGCCTCAGTGTAAAGATATTGATGATAATTTCATTGTCACCTGAATTCAAATATCAATATCGGAGGTTGAGGATGCTATCGATCAAAGTTTGGGTAACAAGGCCCCTGGCCCAGATGGGCTCCCTATTGATCTTATAAAATCTAGGCCAGAGTTCTGGGCCCCTCTTTTACTCAATGTTTTTAATAATTTAACAATAACTGAAATCCCTAATACATGGTCCACATCTGTTATCGTTCCAATTTTTTAAAAGGAGACAGATCCAACCCGAGTTGTTACAGACCAATTTCTTTAATTGATAATACCCTTAAGATATTGGGGAGGACATTATTTAACAAAATCAGAATCTGGGCCGAGGAGGAAAACATTTTAAACAGATGCCAGCTAGGTTTTAGAAGCAATCTTGGAAAGGTGGAACAGTGTCTTAACCTTAATTTGATCATAGGTAAATACACCATAGCTCGAAACGGCCCCATCTACCTAGCATTTATGGACCTTACCTCGGCCTTTGATTTTGTTAATAGATCACGGCTTTGGAAATACCTTTTAAACTACGGGTTGGATGAGGCTATAGTGCATTTTTAGCATATTTACACAGGGATCTAAAGGCAAGGGTGAGAATAAATACGGATGGGGCAGTCTCCAGAGGATATAGTGGTCGGAAGAGGTGTAAGACAAGGGTGTGTCTTAGCCCCACTCTTGTTCATTTTATATATTAATGAGTTACACAATGTGTTGTCTGAACTGACTATAGATGTTCCAATGATTAATGGTAATAAACTGCCCGCTCTTTTATATGCGGATGACGCGGTTTTAATGGGTCGTACACCCAATGCACTGCGAATACTAGTTAGGGGTTTTGTTGATTTTATGAATGGCCTGAACCTTGTATGCAATTTTAAGAAATCCTTTTAATGTGTTGTGGTCCTAAAAAAGTCTCATATTAATGCTATTAATTCTGGTTCTGAAATTTTACTACGCACACGCACTTTTCCATATTTGGGTTTACAATTTTCAGATAATGGATCTTGGGTATCCCATTTGGCTTATGGTCGGAGTAAATTCTTAAAGGCAGTTAATTCGATTTTAAATCTCCCCCAACCGAAAAGATTTGAGGTAGTGTTGTCCCTACTCAAAATCTATAGAACACAGTGTGTACCCACTGTAACATATGGGGCTGAAATCTGGGGCTTTATAAATTCTAAAAGCGTCCAGGTCGAAGAAAACAGATTTTGTAGGAGAGTTTTGGGGATACCTATCTCTTCTTCGTCTTTTGTTTGCCATAATGAGTTAAAATTATTTTATTTAGAAGATTATATTAGGTCCCGCCCTGCCCTGTTTTGGTTGAAGGTTTGGCAAAACCCGGCAGCCTCGCTAACCAGGGAAATTATAGTGACTGTTTAAAATGCGATAAGGGTGGAGATATACCGTGGCTTGCAGAAGTGAGGGCAAGTTTAACTAGAGTAAATCTTGGATACATTTTTCACAAACCAGATCAATTACAAGGAATTAATAAAAAGATTATTCGTGAGGCTATATATAAATATTATGGGGACATAAGATATGCACAAGAGCTTTCTAAAGTATCCGTCGCACGTTATATATTAATGGTAGACGACGGAGGTCCTTCTTCTTATTTACCAGTTAGTTACCTTTTAAGAGATATTACTCGCTGGGAGCGAAGTTTGCTCTTTCGCCTTAGATCTGGTACATTAAAATACCTGTTGTGTTTCCCCTTAGGCTTTCAGCCTAATATTGAGGAAATGTCTTGCCCTTGTGGCAATCAAGGTAAGCAAACCATGTTGCATTTTCTGTTCTTTTGTAATTTTTATCGAAAGTACAGTAAGCAACTCTTGATTCCGTTTTTAGAGCTAGTGGAATAACTGATTTTAAGGTTGCTTACGGGACTATCCTTCAGCTTAATGGGGAAAACTTAACACTTCGTATTTGTACTTTTTAAAAATGGCTATTCGTTCTCGTGCTTCTATGAACCCCTGATAAACGGACTTGATTGTATTATATGCCAAAATATGCTGATTGGATCCTGACTAATATTCAAATATGTGGAGTTTTTCTGCTTGGAATTCAATAGTATATTTCCCTCTGCTGCTATTTCCCCTATAACTATCCGCACTTTGCACTTTATTATACGATGCTGCTATATATATAATTTTATATATTTGTGACAATCCTATGATGTTTTATCGAATTTTTTATGATTAATTCTGTGAGATTTGTTTGTGCTTTTATGGACATTTTATATCCGAATAAAGATATTATGATAAAAAAAAAAAAAATAGACAAGATAACACCAATAAGGTCAGACTGATAACTATATACAGTCGGCAGGAGAAACAGATTAGGAGCATTATCTATAAAAACTGGCCAATAGTAAAAACTGACATAACCTTATCATCAATTTTGCCAGAATTACCATCTATCGCCTTCAGAAGGGCACCATCAATGAGGGAGAGATTGGTCAAAACAAGCCCCGAGGTACTTGTTCCAACTATTTGGCTATCCAATAGAACTGGTTTCTACAAGTGCAGTACATGCCGTGCATGTAAATTTGGGGTCAATAAACAGGAATATACTGATGCATTTGGACATACTCCATCTAAGATCAACGGGATGTTCACTTGCAGAATTGATTTTGCAGTATATGTTTTAGAATGTACCTGTCAGCTACAGTACGTAGGCAGCACTAAGCTGCAGGTGTTTAATCGAATTTTACAACACCTACGTGCAATAGTTAACTCTGACCCCAGCTATCCTGTTGCACGGCATTTCAAGCTCGTCCACAACAACAACCTAAACGAGCTGAAATACTTTGTAATAGATGCAGTACCGAGGTCACTCAGAGGCGGCAATAGAGAAAATAAATTGCGTCCGCTAGAAACTCAGTACATTTTACAACTAGATACTAAGATACCGAATGGCCTCAATATGGGAGAAGATTTACATAATTTTTTATAACTAAGTTATTTACATTAGTTATATAGTGTAAAAAGAGGTGATTTACACATATTGGCCTTTTCTATCCGGTTGATTTTTAGCCCCATTTTTATCCTGGTCTTTGGCCCAGTTTTATCTGATTTTAATCGGTTTTATCAGTTTTGATCATTTTTTACTGGGTTTTGACTTGGTTTTAATTGGGTGATCTCGATCGTTTTTTTTAAATATGATTCATAACTACCTCCCTCAATCTATTAATCCTTTTTTGTACTGTATCAGTAGTTTGCACTATGAATTCAATGATCTGATGTTTGTTTGTTCGCATTACTTGTACCCCATACAATTATGAAATATTTGGGATATGTAGTCTCCCCTTGTGTACAAACTAAGAGACAACTTGTAATTATATATATCATTTGAAATTGATGTCCGTTGGTTTTACATTAAGTGCAAAGCACTTTTTTTGATATTGTATAGGCATAGCATGGCTATCCAGATATTTATACTGAATATTCAGCTATGCTAAAATGAATAGCTGTTGTTTTTAATGTTATAAGCACTTTATGAGCACTTTGCACTTTGCACAGTTTTTGCACAAATTTTCCCCTCCCAGAACTAAAAGTGGCTTACGACATCATGGATATTTGGTTGATTTACTCATTGTATTTTTTGTGACATGTTATTAACGATACATGCCCCAATCACGTTTGGGCCACTTGGCCTAAAATATAAAATATAAAATATTTAAAATTATTTAAAATATTTATTGAAATATTTAAGAATTGATAAGTTTTTATATAGGTATTATACTTGGTTTTTAATGTGGTTGAGCGCTGAGTTTCATTTCGGCTATATGTTGAAATTGTCACTACTAATCTTTGCAAATCTTTATAATGTACTACATGTAAGTGTCCGGAATAAGGTAGTCTGTTGTTTAGCTCTATTATAGGAGCTGGAGGATACAAGCAATTAAGTTGTCACTATATAACATTGCGAATGGTTCAGGCACGTCATGTGATCAAGACCGGGGAAACCCGGTCGAAACGCGTCATGCTGTGGAGTCTGCAATAAAGCACTTTTCATCACCGAGCACGTTGTGGTCCGTACCTGATTTCCAGAGAAAGTGGATTCAATCAGAGTGTGGTTTTTTCATATATATATATATATATATATATATATATATATATATATATATATATATATATATATATACATCTATATAAGTTTATGCTTAACTTGTTATATATATATGTATATATATATATATAACAAGTTAAGCATAAAATTATATATATATATTAGCCCATAATTCGATCCTAATTGGTCCTGTAATATAGGAATATGTGGTCACCATAATTGAAACATATATATTTTTGAAACATTGTTACTCCTGAGACACACTAAGAAAAATTGGGCAATGACAAAATGAGAAATGAGAGAATTCTCCAATGATCCTATTGTAATTTGCACATGCTCTTTGCACATGCTCTTTGCACTTCTGAAAAAAATTATCTTTGCACTTTATAAATTATCTTATTGGCACTTTTAAAATGAAACAAATGAAATATAAAAATTGCCTCGAATTGCAACTAATGAAGTGATCAAAAACAAATAGGATTGTTTTTATGTCTAGTCTGTCTTCACTTTTAATTCTTGTAATAGCACTTGCACTTTTAAAAAAGACACTCTGGGTTCCAGGACTCTATGGTCCAGTGGAAGGCTGGGAGCCGAAACGCGTAGACCGTCCTCTACCGTTCATGTTTGCACCTTGGTTTAAATAAAGCAATATTGAAACTACTTGCCGGTTGTGGTGCAGTGATCCTTCGTTGAAATCCTGAAGATTTTTGGGAGGCAGCCTTGGAGGAATTATATTCATTTGTATGCAGTGGCTACGCTGTACATCACGAGCACCCAAGAAGTGAAGTGGAGCGGCGGAAACCTGAGGCCGACGGAGAACGCTAAGTGATTTTGAAAATACAGCCGATACTTCTGTCTGTAACAACGTGGAGCCGCGCTGGAGACTCAGAGCTGCGGAAGCCAGTTGAAGATTGCGGGTGAGTAAGGGGCAGGGGGAGGCGAACGGACTGCGACTCAGGACGCCGCAGAAGCGGCTACGGGTTCGCGGCCATCGCCGAAACCGGCACCCGAAAACCGTTGCATTTCTCTCTGTGCTAGGCTGACAATACGGGGGAAGGAGCGGGAATGAGAACACCAAAGATCCGTGAATGAAAACGCACATGCACCTGTACTTGTTTTCAACCAGTCCACGAGGGAGCTTAGGGACTAGCAGAAAAAAGTCATAAAGGAATATAAAGTGAATTGTTATCATCATCCCTTGCTCATACAGTTTCGACATTCTCTTGGAATTGACTGAGACGACTTGTCAGTCAAGTAACACCGGCATTATTCTACTTGCAACCAAGAAACGGTAAACAAACACGAACGGACAGAACATTATAGTAACAATCCAACAACACATATCGATCATGGCTGAAAGAGGCAAAAATAGAGCACAAAGGGCAAGTGAACTTTTAAATGATGACACAGCAGCATCAACCAGTACTAAAACTCGAGAGGCCACTGGAGAAAGCAAAGGAGAACAATATCACGTGTCATTAGGGAATTACAACAAAATTGCATCCTGGAAGTTAATAAATGGTGGGAAAAGGCAACCTAGAAAAGTACATCGAGTTCAAACGAGATCCCTAGGGGGCTACGTATTTTGATCATGCCAACCTTAAATGACCTGGATGCGGACCTGATTAAACAGTGGCAAGTAAACACAAATGAATGCTCCTTTAGGTTGATGAATACCCTGATCACACATGCTGAAAGGAAATTAGAAAAATTAATTGCCACCATCAAAGAATTGGAAAGTGAACTAAATCAACATACTATGAATGACGAAAACAAAGAACTTATTGAAACTATGGAAAAGAGAATCAATAAACATGAAGCGGATATAGAAAAGCGTAAAGCTAATAAATTTAACAGAGACAGATTGGACTACACAAATGGCCGTATTTACACCTTTGCCAGAAAGTATGACATGTACAGAAATCGTGTAGTAATGGATAAATGTACAGGATCTGAATCAACTGGAACAATAGACAGTTCTGACTTAAGTTCTGCGAATGAAGAGGCTAGTACAACAAACCTGGATTTTTCCGGGGAAATGCGTCTGATGCAAATGACGACACGACAAAGAGGAAGAGGACGAGGATCAACGTGGGGGAGGGGACAATAAAAAGCCCCAAACCGAAAACAAAGAAGAGGGGGCAAAACCAAAGAAAGGAAGAGGAAGGACAAAGCTAAACTAAAGAAGAACCTCCGTAACAACAATATAGTAATAAACATCTCAAATAAAGTATTGGGCAAAGCACAAATATCACTGCTCAACAAAGGACTGACATTCTGCCCCAATAAAGATCTGAATACACCAAACCTACGTATCGACCTATATAAATTTTATCGGAAAATTAAACTGAAGAAGTATTTCGAAGAAAAAACAACTGCAATCAGACAGGAAAAGACTCCGGATCAGGAGATATCGCCTCTTACTTTGAATGACATTACAACTCTGAGAATCATGACGTCTTTACAGACTGATCGAGAAACAACAATAGAACAAGATCATTCTCCCCACACTACTGACAAGGAATTCTGTCAAATGATGGGAATTGAAACAAACAGAGGTGGTAACAGTGGCCTGAAAACGCGATCAACTTTTTGCCCACAGCTTCCACCAGGAAATAAAATTGACTTATTCAATGAAATTATGGTGGAAGAAATTAACAAAATGTCAACTAATTGTGTTAAGAACAACAAAAAGAAGAAAAAGAACAACAAATCATGGAACTTAACAGCAGAAGAGTATAAGGCGTTGCAAGATTTGAGAGAGGATACCAACATAATTATAAAAGCCTCGGATAAAGGTGGCAACATTGTTGTTCAAGATCGTGTAAATTATATAAAAGAGGCCTTCAGACAGCTGGGCAATAAAGACCAGTATGAAAAATTACAAACAAATCCACTAATGATCTGGACGGGGGAATACCATCAGAAATTACTTACATGGAAAGACAGAAATCTCATTGATTTGGAAGAATGTTTATATCTAAAAACTAACCATCCGATTATGGCAACTATCTACTTTCTTCCGAAAGTGCATAAGTCTATCCACAATCCGCCGGGAAGACCGATAGTGAGCTCCATTGGATCTTTGTTAGAATCAACATCTCGGTTTATTGATATCTTCCTCATGAACTATGTGACAGCACTTCCATCTTATTTGAGGGATACAATGGATTTCCTGAACAAAATCAAAGAGACCCCATGGAAAGACAGCTATATCATGGCCTCAATTGATGTTTCGTCACTTTACACCTCCATGCTTCACTCTGATGGGATAGCAGCGGCGAGACATTTTCTACAAACAAGGTCTGTTGATCATCTTGAACATACAGAGATGCTATTAGAAATGCTTACATACTGTCTGACCCATAATGCATTTCTATTCAAAGGTGATGTGTTTTTACAAAAACAAGGAATTGCTATGGGGACATCCTTTGCGCCGACATATGCGAACCTCTTGATGGCTGTATGGGAAACAGAAGCACAGAAGAACGTAAAATCCGGGAACATCAAATTATGGTCAAGATTTATTGATGACCTTTTCATCATTTGGGAAGGAAGTCAGACCAATTTACTGGATTTCATAAATTCCCTAAATACAAACAGGTACAATTTAAGTTTCACATCCACAATAAGTTCGACCAAAATTGTCTTTCTGGATGTGGAAGTTTTCATTCAAGGCCAGAAAATATGCACAAAAATGCATAGGAAGCCCACCTCTAGCAACAGCATCTTGCATGCGAATAGTGGACACCCCAAAAATCTCAAATGGAGCATTCCCTACGGGGAAATGTTGCGAGCCAAAAGAAATTGCTCTGAAATATCTGACCTTCGTGAACAACTAAATGAAACGAGTGAACGCTTTGAAGCACGAGGATATCCCCTTGAGGTGATCACCACTGCCAGAAATAGGGTTATGGCTCTATGCAGATCAGACCTTTTACAAACAAATAAAAAAAACTGAAGAGTTGTAGGAAAAAGGAAAAAGAAGAAACCACTCGACTTATTATTGATTTCAACAATCAAAATAAAGAACTAAAAAAAGTCATCCAAAAGCACTGGAACATTCTAATGTTAGATGAAACAGTTAGAAGGGTACTGTCTCCCCAACCAAGTATCACCTATAGGAAGACTGCTTCATTGGGAGACATACTCACACAGAGTCATCTGGAATCAAAAAAGAAATTGTACCATCATGGTTAAATAATCCAGGATTCTGGAAATGTGCCAAGTGTCGAGCTTGTGATCATGGTCAGAATAGAACCACATACTTGCTCCAAAATGGCCAAATAGAGAAAATACAAGATCATATTACATGCGAATCAAAGTTTGTCGTATACCTACTAGAATGCCCATGCGGAAAATTGTACGTTGGCAGTACCATCAACAAGTTAAAATTAAGAATCTTACAGCATCTGAGAGCGATTAAAAACAAAGATTTAAGTTATCCAATGGCTAAGCACTTTCAGGAATTTCACTCCGGAGATAATCAACAACTGAAATACTCAGGAATCAAAATTGTAAAACAAAAAGAAAGAGGTGGAGACAGGACCCTCAATTTATGTAGAACTGAGTCTTGATTAATCTTAGCCATTGGTACAGAATACCCGTGGGGACACAACTCGGATGCTGAATTACACGTACATTTATAAACATGGGCAATTCTGGATATATTAGAAGGTATTAAGACTGTCTGCTGGAATCATGGTTTGGAATTCAAAGGATCAGAAATGAAGAAACATTGCTCTCTCAAGATGAACTAAATGAAAAACTAAAAAAATCGCTTTATCTGCATGTTTTATTAAGACTTGACATCCTATAGACACAAGACCAATTAATTGCGAATTATGAATTATGAGGCATAACCCATATCTACATGGTATAATCTGTTTAAACAAATGTACTTTACAGTTTATTTTGTTCTTGAGTAACATTGAGACAATGCACTAGTCACTTTATATCTGAAAGAACAGACTCAGAAAATTATCATGTTGTTGGGAAAGTTAATATGGTACTTCACGATTAATTAGCCCATAAATCGATCATAATTGGTCCTGTAATATAGGAATATGTGGTCACCATAATTGAAACATATATATTTTTGAAACATTGTTACTCCTGAGACACACTAAGAAAAATTGGGCAATGACAAAATGAGAAATGAGAGAATTCTCCAATGATCCTATTGTAATTTGCACATGCTCTTTGCACTTCTGAAAAAAATTATCTTTGCACTTTATAAATTATCTTATTGGCACTTTTAAAATGAAACAAATGAAATATAAAAATTGCTTCGAATTGCAACTAATGAAGTGATCAAAAACAAATAGGATTGTTTTTATGTCTAGTCTGTCTTCACTTTTAATTCTTGTAATAGCACTTGCACTTTTAAAAAAGACACTCTGGGCTCCAGGACTCTATGGTCCAGTGGAAGGCTGGGAGCCGAAATGCGTAGACCGTCCTCTACCGTTCATGTTTGCACCTTGGTTTAAATAAAGCAATATTGAAACTACTTGCCGGTTGTGGTGCAGTGATCCTTCGTTGAAATCCTGAAGATGTTTGGGAGGCAGCCTTGGAGGAATTATATTCACATATATATATATATATATATATATATATATATATATATATATATATATATATATATATATATATATATATATATATATATATATATATATATATATAACTTGAATATAGGTCACCGCATAGTTTTCATATAAGTTATTTGATTAGATGCTTATGGTTCTCCGTTTATTTATCTATCACAATATGTAAATATTATCATAATTATTTATCTACAATTGCTTCACTATTAAAATACTGAAAAAATATTTTATAAAGAAATACTCAAATAAATTTGCTGAAAGTACTGTGAAACCTTGAAAATCTGAGTTTATTAAATACAACTTAAATCTTGCTGTATTACCTTCCTTATACATGTATACCCTCCATGTACTTATGTATCTATATATTTATTACTTTACTCCAACTGTAAAATAAAAAAAAGTAGTCTCTCCAATGTACTACCATGTTTCACCCTATACCTCTCTCACTATATCCTCTACCTCCACTCTCTGACTCATCCCAAACTTCATTCTACTACTTTGATCTCCAAAATAACCCTTTCTAGTCTCTTCCCTCTTCTATCCCTCCTTGGATTACCCCAAACCTCATTTTACTACTACGATCTTCCAAACAACCCTTTCTAAATTCTCCCCTCATGTAAATTCATTTTACTACTATAATCTCCCTAATCCATTTCTATAGACTCTTCCTTCCTCCACCTCTCCTTTACTCATTGCAAACATTCTCCTTCTACTATGATCTTCCAATAAACACTTTCTAGACTCTTCCCTCTTCTATCCCTCCATTATCCTTTTCAATCAAACTAACAGACTCACATGTCCACAGGTCAAATTAACTCATATTTCCCTATACTAATTTACCACTAATCCTTTTTGGGTTCCGGAGTAGCGTGCTACTCTACGAAAAGGATTTTGACGCATCATCAGGGATAGAAAGTACTATATAACTACACTTACAATTTCAATTGTCTAGCGCTAGTGTCATTTGGTCTCATATTCTTTACTGTGTTCTGGAATTGTCCTTGATCACTGCCTAGCACCATTAGGCTGGGTAAGCATAAGACTGCATTTAATTTGGCCAAAACGGGCTCCTCGCTTGATGTGTTTTTGCAGTGGACTGTAGGGGTAATTAACAAAGAAATGTGACTTTCTGAATGATATTTATCACTAACTATTGATCCCCCCAGCACAATTCATCTGCTCAACAGTGGGGTTTCAAAGTCTGTGGGTCCCTTTACCATTACTGCATATGAATCTCCTAGTCCTTCCCCCTCTGTGCCCTTGAAGCCACAGATTAATCAGCTTTGCTCCTCAGCAATAGGATCACCTGCGAAAAGGAAGAGACAGCAGCCAAGTGTAAAATCTAAGAATATCGCCAATCAACCTCAGCCATGAGGGATTTTGCTGGAGGTAGAGATGCTGATTATGTTGATACTGAAGAGGTATTAAGTGGGAAAATAGCTGCCATTTTGGAGGCTAAACTGAAACCTATTTCTGACAGGTTAGGAGCCATTGAGGTGGAACTTCTTAAACTAAATTCTGTTGCATTGCCTCTGATTTTCCCCCTAATTTAACCTGATGACCCTCATTTTGGAGGTGCAGCCCTCCCCAAACTGCAGTGTTGATGTAGAAGACAATTCCAGTATGACCCTCAACCAGCTGAAAAGGGGATATGGAGGCCTAATTGTTTACTGAATTTAACACTGTAACAGCGGTGAGGGTTGGCCCGGGGGACAGAAGAGGAGTAGAAAGCGAGAATCTGATGGACTGGAGTCTAGCCCCCCCAGAGGTCATGCTTCACTCTAATAAACCTTCTATCTGTGGTTTGTCCTTATGTAATAGTATTGGCAAATCTCCCATGCTTGGCTCCAAATATTGTTGACTCTTTTTTCCAACTAAAAAACAAGGCCCTTCACTGGCTTCATTCCAGTGCATTTTTTTCTTTTTCCATTGTGTCTGACATCTTGGTGGTTTGTAGAGTGGGCTGGGTTGGCCCCTTGAAAAAGAGTTTAGCGGGAGATTGTTTGATCGTTAATTTCAGGTACCCTATCACCATTCAGAAACTGTTGTCCAAGTGCCCACCAATTTTGGAACTGCAGGCATCTATTATCCTGCTCACTTTGGGCTAATTTTACCAACATTTACAGCCGTTACCTGTGATTCCACCCTGTTATCCCAGGGTGCTCCCTCTATGTAGCACCATTGTTACCTGTTCTTTCGCACCCAATATGGGGTCCGATTCACAAAGATAAACTGAGATGAAAGTCTAACTTTACGACTTTCGGTATTCATAAAGGTCATTTACTACTCGCAAATGCCCTTTGTGAATACTGAAAGTTGTAAAGTTAGACTTAGTATTCATAAAGGGCATTTACTACTCGTAAATGCCCGTTGTGAATACTGAAAGTCATAAAGTTAGACGTTCATCTCAGTTTACCTTTGTGAATCGGGCCCATCGTTTCTGGAACTGATTGACTTGTTTCTGACAAAAGAGTTAGTGTTCCCTTGAATCTCTCTACACCCCACTGTTGCAATTTGGGTCCCGGCTCCCCAAAATTGGTTACCAGCAAAACTAATACTGCTCCTGCTACAGGATCACCAACGCCATACCTCAGATTGTCGGTATTTTACAGGACGTGGGCCCTGTGGTGAAGACATATTGTGGGTAATTCCTGAGTTAGCATCACCAGTAAGGAGTAACGTTTCCAGGGCTGCTCTCCAACTGGGGATTTATACTTTACATACAGTCTCTGAGCATGTAGTGGCCGTTCACCCTCCAAGGTGTCTCTCACAATCACATTTCAGAGAGGGACATACACTAGACAAATTGATTACATCATTTTAGATATTAGGATATGGAAATTCACACAGGACATGAAGGTAGAGAGGTAAGAGAGTGAGCATAATACACTGATTCTAATTGTGAGGGAACAATTACCACGTGTTACGGAGACTTCTACTCAGTGATGTTGATATGTTTTGGAGGTGACTAACAATCGTAGAAATGTGAAGTGGGAAGCTGTTTGTTCTTCTCCCAAGGTGGTCTCGGACATCAATGCCATTGTAGCTACCCACATGACTATGATGCTCGACAGCTAGGGGAACTATGAGACAATCATGGCTTAGCACACTTATTTATTTGCTGGGCTTAAATTTGTTTCTATTAAAAACGTCTCGCAGGTCCCTAGGAATAGCAAATTGATTGGATGACTCTCCCCGCAGTGCAGGAAGGCAAATAGCAATTTTGTTAAAGCATTAAAAAGGAGCCAGGCACTATATTACGGAGTCCGGAATTCCAGATATTGCAGTAAAAAGATCAGCTAAGACCAACTGAGAGAGTACAAAATGGGATGACTTCTTAGAAGCTTCCATCAATAGAGACCTTTGGCGGCTAGTGAGTCAGGGCTCTGGGAATCTAGCTAAACCTGCAGAAACATTAATCCAGCCAAGCGAGTGTGTAGGTCATTTTGGGACCCTTTATTCTCTCCCACCTGAAACCCATCTGGTGCATAATAGCAATGTTGAAGAAGTGTTTTTTAATTTCGAGTTGCTTTCCTCACCAGTTGTTTTTTCTCTCACTGAAGCAGCAGCTCCCAGACTGGATAGGATCCTATCTGATCTCTTTAAATCCAATTTAAACATATGGGTGCCTTACATCAAGGTTGTCTCGTATGCAATCACGGTTGGTTCTGCAATGCCTGCTACATGGAATGGGGCCCAGATCGTTCTGGGACCAGATTTATCAACACTTTTTGCGATCGCAAAAATGCGTTGTGCAATGTATGAAACATTTTTAAATCGCAATTATTTGTGATTACCTAAATTGCGAATGCAGTTAGGGAATCACAATTTGCGATTCCCTAAATGCAATTCTTGTAGCCATCGCAAATTGCGAATTAGCATTAAGGAATCTCAATCTACCACCAACTTCTAGTTGGTGGTAATTTGCTAAATTCCTTGAAAAATTCACTTTTAGCATATTTCTAAGTGCCATGTGACGCACATATATGCCCTTAGGGCATGTATGTGTGCCACTTGTGCACACATGCATATTTCAGGGGTGCATCAGGGTGGCCTTTTGGCCCCTTGCACCCTTGAAGTGCATACGCAATTCTGCAGTACCTATTTGGTACTCGCAAATTGCGAATATCTTCCAATTCATTTCTATGGGCCTCTAGGCCCACAGGAATGAATGGGAAGCCATTCCTTAATAGCGAATCGCAATTTGCGTTTAGCTATTAAGGAATATGTAGGAATCGCAAAATGTTTGCAAAAACCTACATACATTGCATTTTGCGAGTCTATAATAGCGAATCGGTAAAATTCGCCATTATAGACTCGCAAAATCCAATGTTGATACATCTTGCCCCTGGTCTTTAAAAAGAATGTTCTGATACCCAGACTACTTATCGTCCTATCAGTCTCTTGGATAAACTTTTAAAGGTTTTTCTGCAAGCAGGCCTGGGGAAATTATTGGAATGGATTGATGATAAACATATCCTTTCTAATCTCCGGGTCGAATTTAGATCTAAGACTTGCACAGTGGAACAAATCTTCCGCTTCCTAATGGTCAAGTGGAAGACTGTGGATATTGGTTGGGCGTCACTTTTTGTCACGTTAGTCCATCTTCAAGCTGTTTTTGACTGAAGGAAATTTTGGGAGATACTTCTTGAGTTGGGAATTCCCCACAATTTGCTTGACAACATTGTTTGTCTCCATGAGAGGAATTTTTCAAGGGGTCTTTGGGCCCCAATGGCAAACTAACCAAGAAAATTGCCATTCGAATGGGAGTCCAACAGGGATGTGTTTTTGCCCCATCTCTTTTTCTTTTATACATAAACAGCTGTGTAGAGTTTTTGACAAACTGTCCAAATGATTCCCCAAATTTAGCAGGCCAGAAGGTACTGACCTTCTTCTTTGCAGATGACACTCTTCTACCATAGAAGACTAGGGCTGGTTTGCAAACCCTTGTTGATAGATTCAACTTTTTCTGTGATCTATATGGTCTTGAAATCAATGTACTTAAAATGAAGCAGATTACTCAGTGGAAAGGGAAGAGAACTAGAGGGACTATTAATCTAGGGAGTGAAGCCTTGGAGACTGTGAGGGAAATCGAGTACCTGGGGGATCCGTTTGTCAGACTCTGGATCATAGGCCCTATCGGGCTACGGCTATCCTTGGATTTGCTTCATGGTATCCGATTCGCCAAGCAATGGAGATTTATAAGGCTCAAGCAAGGAGTGCATCCCTGTATGAAACGGAACTATCGGGACATTGCTCCATGGGTCCTTTGGGTGTTAGCAACAACAATTTCATAACAGCTCTTGTGTTCATGGGGAGAAGTACTCCCCTAGTCCCCCTTAGATTAGATCTTAAGCTCAAGTCTGTATCAGAGCTCGCTAGATTGAGGTCCATTCTTTATTGGATTCATATATGGGCACTAAGAAATTGCAACCATATAGAGATTGTCTTATTGTTATTCTGAGCCTGCATAGTACCCAGAAGATCAAGTTGTTGGTTTTCGCTAAAAAAAACTCCTACATGAGTTGGGGGTTGGGTGACTATTGGAAAGGACCTCCCACTATCAAATCTTCTGTGGTTATGGTTTCTAAAGCCAGATTCTGGGGGAAAATTACCTCTCATAACAAAACATCTAGCCATATGGGTAGTTCCACTAGGTATTCACTCTTGCATAAGAACGTGCCCAAGGTAGACAAATTCCTAAACTTCATATGCCCTGAGCGTGCACATTCGCTCTTCCTGCAACTTAGGTATGGTTTTCTGCCGATTGCTGCATTCACCTCTAACTAGATTTTGATATAAGATAGGTCCTTCCTATGTCTGGTACTCATGCTCATTGATGAAACTGAAGAGGATTTACTATTCTTTTGTGTAAAATATTCTGAACCGAGAGCAAGGTGGAAAGTGCCCATGTGCCCTGTTTTGGGTCTTACAAACCGTGTTGTTGCCCCTAGAATCTGCAAATCTGGTCCAACCAGGGTAATAGTGATCCCGGTCTCTAAATTTCTGTTTGCTGCATGGTTAATATAGCCTTATAGCCCGCTGCCGAGGGCTATACCAGTTGTTAAAGGCCCTGATCCCGAGTTATAGGCCCAAGCCGCAGGCGAGGGCCTATAACGAGGGAGAGCACTAACCACTGGTATAGCCTGAGGCAGAGAAGGACTACAAGGCTATTAGAACATTCCACCCACTAAGGGTAGAATGTTCTAAATTAAAAATGGAGAAACAAAAAGACAAACATTGGAATGTTGGAGTGCTGTGCTTATACCAGCCATTATAAGCCCTGAGCTACTCCATTGTCTTCAATGGAGCTCCCAACATTCCAATGTTCTAATTAGGCATAAAGTCATTATGATTCATCCAAATTAAGCACTTGCCAGTGTATTTATTTTATTCTCTTTTTGTACCACCTTGATTTGAACTGTTATAGTCGATGAGGAATATTCTATTAGTTACAATATTTTATTGGTACTATGATGAGTATTTAAAAGGGATTTTTACCAATTAATTGTACTGTGTTTCGTATGTTGGATTTTAACCTGTAATTGTTGAAGAACGTTTCTGTTCGATCTGCAAAAACAAGGCGTGGAATGTAAGCCCATATAAATGAATTTTTGTTGCAGCATATCCTGCGTCTCTATCGACCCTCCACAGCTGATCCTATATTTTCTGTGCCAAGTAGAAGCAGGGCTGCACTAAAAAGGGCTTGTTTACTCTACAGCTGCCAATTTAGGTAATTGTTAGCTTTTCATATTTTTTAACCTTCTGACACTATAAGCCAAGATTTCCCAACATGACGTGCTAATGAAAAATGCATTAGTGCTTATGGTGGAGGATTCCAGCTCGCGACATGGTACCACAAAATTAAAGTGTGTTGGCAATGTAAGGCTTGTCTCTTTCAAACCCTTCTGCCCCCTCTCTGCACATGTATTCACCTGTCACCTACGAGAAGCTGCTGCTCTGTTATTATGCTTAGGAATGGACAGGAGAAATGAAAAGGGAATAAAAGCCTTGCAGCAAGCCCTGTGCGTTGCTTGACAAATGTGAACATGTCTGATAGAACACTAAATTCATGATCAAAGTATAGATTCCTGTCTGAAGTGTTGCTGTATGAAGGTCACATCAATTCCAAGACCATTTCTTTGAAATATTTTGTGGCTGATGTGTGTGTGAGGGTGGAAGAGAGGGATAGATTACTCTAGTACTATGTAATATGAAACTACATGGAATTTCATTTGAAATTGTCATTTGGCGCTATTCACGTAGCAATCCTGCGCTTCTCAAGAATAGATGAAAATGTCAGCGTTGGTTATTTTTGGGATTATTTATATAATTACCATGAATTTCTGGGCCTTAAATTGGTTTTTTCAGAATGCTCTGCCAAATTAAAAACAAAAACCATACAATGACCATTTAAATGGAGATAAAGACCCTGATTGTGCAGGGGTTTGTTTGTCATAGTTGATCTCAAAGTTAATAACTAATGAGAAAAATGTGAGTGGAATCGAAAAAGGAAACAAATATTGACATCGAAAGTACTACAAATGCAATAAGGACATTGGTTGGATATAAGAGCGAGAAGAGAGAGAGGAGCTAAGGCTTAGCTAGATCTGTGACCAATTTATTTACATTGTCCAAAAAGAAGAATCCACACAGACAAACAGATTTAAATATGGGAATAATTAAGCCAGCTTTGTTGGTGTTTCATGAGAAGAAATGCAACCCTGAGCGAAAATATGATGCAGTAGATAATAAAAATAAAAAAAACACTACTGAAATGCAAGGCAAAATAGGAGGACCTTATCCATTTGGTCTGCATCTGTCCAAACTACATAAGCTTTGTTCATTAATATTAAAGAGAAGCTTCAACGAGCGAGGCATTCGAACGTACTGGGAAGCGATAATTGCAAGCCTTAGCCTGGGGAACCACAGTTAATCTGTGAATTTGTGAGGTTTTTGACAAGGGACCCAATTGAGTGATCCCGGCCCAAGTTCTCACCAACGTAACTAGAGCGAATGGGTGGAGGGCAGGATTCCCGCAGAGGGACCTGACCCCCTGGGTTGAACTGCACAGACTGACCAGTGATGAATTGCACAGACCAACGGTTGCTTAATCTAATTTGTGCACTTGAACAAGCACAGATCTGCACTGTTAGGTAATTATTAAGCTTGGTTCCAAAGGCTATGGGCCTGATTTAGATCTTGGCGGACAGGTTACTCTATCACAACTGTGATGGATATCCTGTCCGCTGAAATATAAATCCCATAGGATATAATGGGATTTATATTTTGGCGAATGGAAAATCCTTCATCGTTGTTATGGCGTAACCAGTCCTCAAAGATCTAATTTAGGCCCTATGTTATTGAAGAAGTTATTGACCTATGTTTAGAAGGCACAACTGCACTTTTCCGTAACTGGTGTCTTATATGACTTGTATACTTGCACAAAGATCAGCACTAGTTTTATAATTATTAGACAGGTTTTAAAGGCAATTTTATTGAAGATGAGATAGTTCTATGATCAGAATGTATTCTTTCACTATTTTATCCATTTATTTATGAAATATTAGATATGTAATCCTCTCATGGTTTGATAACAATATTGTTATGATTTGAATTAGCTGAAACAATATGTCACTACTGAAATACATAATGAATATATAGGGTCACACCAAGTAAAAAAGAGGAAAATGGAATATATAAAATTAAAGAAATGTAAACAAACAGACAAGGAGTAATACATCTACAGATAAGAAAACCAGCATGAGAGGCAATGGGCAACAATAAAAGAATGTGAACATAGTTTTTGTAAGAAAGCAGGTTATTGGTTGAGTGGCGTGGAAGTCCCACTCAAGCAGCAACCAAAATCCTTTCAAGGGTGAACCACAAAAGTCACAAATTTAACCTGTGCTTAACCCTCTGGTAGCTTGGCATAAAGCAGTCAGGTTTAACTTAGAGGCAAAGTGTATGGAATTCATGCAGTGCACAAACAGTAATAAAGTGAAAACACAGCACAAGAAAAAATCCCATTACATTTTGATAAATAAAATGATACCAGAAGAGGTACAGGAATGTACTCAAGAGTGGCTCTGGAAGTCTAAAATGTATACCGGGTGCTAGCATTTGAAGTGGTTGGGGTCCCTATTCTACCCCCACATCTATTTCTGGAAAGTTCTTCCCTTCCCCTTTCAAGGGTCGAAGAAGTCTGGGGTGACAAAATACTAGTGTCTGGTTCCTTTGTGTGTGTGTTGGAGGCAAAGCCCTTTCAAATATAAGTGGGGCTGAGTACAGCTCCACCCCCAACTATCCTGGCAGGATGGCCCAACCTGTCCATACCTAATCCTCTTTGTGTCACTGTCTGGAAGCAATAAACAATCTCCAATAGTGGCGCCATTCACAGTCACATGACCCAGGGTGCTGGCAGAAGGCACAAATGGTTAGGACAAGAAAATGCAAACTTTCTGAAAGTGTCATTTTGAGAATTGTGACTTAAAATCAAACTTTACTATTAAAAAGTATTTTAAATTACAATTAATTTGAGTATAAACAGCATATCTCTATCTGCTCCCAATCAAAAGTTATTATTTATTAAATGTGATATAGTAACCCATGTTAGTGAATTGGGCGAGATGGGCTTTATAGTAGTACTGACTTGTTTCTCACTACCAGGACATGTAAATCTTACCCACACATGTCCTACTTTTTAAATACAGTGCACCCTGCCCCATGAGTCTTCAGGGCCGGTGTGACTTATAAGTATTAAATAGGAAGGTCTAGGTCTAGCAAATGGTTTTTTGCCAGGTCGAAATTGCAGCCTAAAACTTCACTACAGGCTGCAGTGACACTTCTGAGACATGTTTTACAAGGATACTTATGTGGGTGGCACAATGTGTGCTGCAGGCCCACTAATAGCATTTAATTTATAGGCCCTGGCTATATGTAGTACCATTTACTAGTGAAATACAAGTAAATTAAATGTGCCAATTAGGTTTAAGCCAATTTTCCATGTTTGGAGGAGCGAGCGCCAGCACTTTAGTACTGGTTAACAGTGGTAAAGTGTGTAGAGTTTTAGAGCCAACAAAAATGAATTCAGCAAAACAGGGGGAGTAAAGGATAAAGGTTTTGGGGAACACCATGTCAAGGATGTCAGGTCTAATATGTGTCCCCCCTGCTGAAAGCAGGGAGAACTACTCACCCTCTTGGGAGTTCTCATCGCTAAGGTGGAAGAACCTGGAAGGACCATCAGCACTGATGTGGTCAGTTCCCTGTAGGGAGATGGACTACCTCAGCAGTGTGTAAGCTTGAGGAGATGAGGGGCTCTCCATCCTAATAATTGGAGTAGCTTTCAAAAGTTCCAGATGTCCTGAATGGGAAGACCCCTAACCTATTGAAACAATGCAGCAGTTTGGGATTCTCACGCCCATCTGAGTTAGCAATTGCAGGGGTCTGTGGACTGGCTGAACCCAGATGTGAGCTACCAGCCAATCTCTGAGCTCATCAGCTCGGGGATGGGGTGCACATCAGTCTTAGTGACTGAGTTGAGCCCTCTGAAATCCATGCAGAACCAGAGTTCTGTTGTGCACCCAGTGGGGCCTGGGTACCAGACTCACAGGACTGGACCAGGGGCTACTTAAAGGCTCAATCACCCTCAAGCATCTTGAAGACCTCCTTCTTGATACTGAATCTCACCTTACCAGAAAGTCTATATATTAGGACCGGGCAGAATTTGTAATTCTGCTCGCAGAATTTTAGGAATTTGGCAACTTCACGTTACTCTTTTAAAGTTGCATTCTGGCCAAATTCTGTCAATCGGTACATGGCAGAGATGTTTTCCTCTTTGAGCAAAGTGAGGACAAAGGGAACAATGTGAGCCCCCAGAATCCCCAGCACGATTTCTTCTGGTGCAATTTTCTAACATGAGCGGTCAAAGTCAGAAGGCTGCTTCTCAGAAGCAGAAACATGAACTCAAAATTCTTTTTTGAGTAGGTTTTCTACCCGGACGGACAGTTCAGGGAGTTTTTTAGAAAAACACTTTTAAAAAAAAAACTTTTTCCAACTTCCTCTTCCTGTCCAGAAGGCTACTACCACTGATTTGTCCATCCATGGTCACTTTTCATTTGAGTTTGGAAGGTAAAGGATCTGTAATCCCTTCTGCAAATTCAATTGGATTTTAAGTATTTTTGTAAGAAATCAAGCAAGTTAAAGAACTTTTGGATACGTTTGTTGTTTGATGGAGGGCATACACCAGTATTATTTTTTCCTTTTTTGTTTTTTCTTCTTCTTGTGCTGTATCATTAAAGAATTTGTAATGAATGCCACATTCACAGAAAATGTAATGCATAAAATGAAATGAATGAAATGAAAAGACCATTTATTAAGCGCGATAGCTACCCTCAGGAGTCCTATCGCTACGGACAACGCGTACAGGAAAAACAATTGAAGGTTATTCAGGTTTATTAAAAAGCAGGATTTTTAAGTGTTTACGGAACAGAAGTAAGTTGGGCTCTGATCGCAGATGGAAGGGGAGGGAGTTCCAAAGTTTGGCTGAGTTATAGGAGAACCCAGATGTGAGAAATTAATGCATAATACATGAAACAAATCAATAGCCATTAGGAGCCACCTGACATTCCACTCATGCTAAAAAGATACATCCATACTCAAACCTGTGTCAGTCATACTTTATTCGTTCTGATGCATTAAAACAACAACCCATTAAAAACAAGAAAGGGTATGGAACCAGACCATACCCTCAAATACAAGGTATGATAACATAAAATCCTCTTAGTGTAATTCTTTAAGTTTCATTCTGATAGGAGACTGTCTTTACTAATCAGTAACATAGCATTGTTTCATCTTTGTCTGATTATGACAATGATAGTGTATTTTTCTGGTTCCCATTCAGGATGTGATGGCACCGACAAGCATTTCGGTGTAAAACCAAAATGCAGAACACCTTCTTCAGGGTGCTAAAAGACCAACCAAGAGAAGAGGAAAAGCAGGGCCCATCCAAACAGAATTTAATAATTATATGTTCTGCAAGGTTGAGGCACACCAGAACAGGTACTTACTGCAGAGGTAGTCAGATGTCGAGAGAAAACCAGAGTCTGGGAAGGTCACTAAAGGGATGACACCCTCCTGTGTTGGGGCCAGGAAGGTGCAATCAATGATCTTAATGATCCTACTAAGGGCCTACTGATGTCTGCTGAAGAATGATTCCTCAAAACGTCTCCACGTAAAATAACAAAGATTCCTCCGGATTGTGTTGGAATGGGGGGGGAGGAAAGAGAAATCCTCTACTGAATAGCACACTGATACAGCAGTGAAACGAAGCCTCCTTTCTCCTGTCCAATGTCAGAAATACTTGGTGCCACAAGGACATCTTCCGCCAAATGGTGCCAATCTCCTATCCCTATCCTTCTTTTTTCATTCCCTAGCTGGACTGCCAGTAAAGATCATCATTAATTATGCAAGACAAGACTGTCCTTGTGAAATGCTTCCATGGGAAAAGAGATGTCAATCAAGCAATCAGTCAATCAGCATTTGTAGAGTGCAACACTGTCACCCTTAGGGGTAACCTGGACACTGGGGTACAAGGTCTCTGTTGAAAAACCAGGTCTTAAGGAAATGGCGGAAGAGGGAAGAAACAAGTATACAAGGGCAAAACAGAGTGGAGAAAAATGAGCAGAAAAAGCAAAACATGGGGCAGAAACATGAGCAGTAAAGGCTAACAGAGGACAGAAAAATCTGCTGAAAAAGGCAAAACAAAGGGAAGAAAAATGAGCAGAAAGGGCAAAACACAGCAAGAAATGAGCAGTAGAGGCACAAACAGAGGGCAGCAGGTAGGCCAGCAGCAAAGGGTAATGGACTGTGGGCAAGCTGGTCAGGAGAACTGTCGCAGTGGAGCTGGCACGAGGACCTGCTCCAATACAGATACAATAGACAAATGTGCACCACACTTGGAACAGGTAACTATTGCACCAGAAGTGATATACTGAGTGATTGATGATTCATGGGGTGGCTGGGTGGGGGGGGTTGTAACTATTTTTTTTTAACTTTATTTGTAATGTTTTGGGGAGGTGATGATTCTGCCTGAATGCTTACCTTGCTTTCACGTTTCACTATAATTACATACATGGTCCTTTCATGTATATTTATTTAGCAAACTACAAAATGCAAAAATTATTTTGCTTTTCTTGTCCATCAACACTGCAGATCTATCTTATTCGGGTCAGAATCAGGACGGGCATTGGAATGGGGCTACCACAACAGCTAGAAGAAGGACATTAGGAACAATGGCTATCTACTTCAATGAAAAACAACATTACCCATCAGTCAATCAGGGAATTGTAAGCGCGCTACTCACCCGTGAGGGTCTCAAGGCGCTGTAGACTAAGAGGCTAAGAGGCTAGACTAAGAGGCCTACTCCTGTGGACTGGAGAGAGGTGCTTTCATTAGGAAAATACAGAATAGTTGCTCTAATGTCAAACACTAATTAAGTGGTTGTGGTCTTGGGGAAGGGGACTGTCACACGATAGAAGCACATAGATAGCTAAATGGTATTGACATTTGTGGGATTGCAGCTTTTGCAGCTACTTGTTTGGGTCGTTTGGAACAGGTGGAGAGATTGTTCTCAATTCTCAGTTAATCTCACATGGCTGCAACAGGCTACACTCTGCCCTCTTAATCCTCATCCACCATGAAGCTTACCTTGACTCCACAATATTGACAGTTATTTTTTTGCATTCCACAAGCCTTAACTTCTTCCGCACTAAAGCTCTATAACACCCCTGCTTACTGGATTGGTTCAGCCCTACACACAAGACAGACATTCTGAGAAGAAGATTGCAGATGCACCATCCATTTTTGCATTTATTTTATATATAGTATCTTTTTTCTTCTTAACAATTTTTAGAACTATGTGGGTCCTCCTTATGTTGATTTTCTTTAACCACAGGTTACTTAACAATTAGAAAACTTGTATAGTACACAAGAACCTCGGGGCGTTTTCTAAGTGTGGAGCTGGCGCCTCCCAATTATACGCTATTCTTTGTGAGAATTATCTGTGCGTTGCAGAGGTGAGGGAGACTAACACCCTAAACCCTCAATCGGGGACCCTAGACGAGGTCCACTGTAGACAAACTGTGATCCTGTGCACACGCTATTTGTTTAGCACGTTATGGCGTAGTTCTACCACCTCAATAACATATCATACATGTAGATAAGTATATATTCTTGTAATCACAACAACTTTGTAGAGTATTCTTTCTTTCTTTATTCAGTGAGATTGCCCAGCCAACACGTGTTTCGTCGTGGGAGATTTCCCAAATGACTTCTTCAGGGCTGTTGAGCACGTGGATGTGATATATCCTTTTCTCCCCGCCGGTTTTACTTCCGTCCCGGCTGTAATTAGCTTGACCCCCGGTTCCAAGGTTTCTATATTTATGTAGGTTGCTTCGTTCCTTTAATCCCAGTGTGGTAATCCTCGTATTAATGAAGAAGTCATTTGGGAAATCTCCCACGACGAAACACGTGTTGGCTGGGCAATCTCACTGAATAAAGAAAGAAAGAATACTCTACAAAGTTGTTGTGATTACAAGAATATATACTTATCTACATGTATGATATGTTATTGAGGTGGTAGAACTACGCCATAACGTGCTAAACAAATAGCGTGTGCACAGGATCACAGTTTAATTAGAAAACTTGGTTTTCTAGTGCTTAAGGACTGTTTGCATTTGGTACCTGGATTGTCTTTTTCCTTCCAGAACAGATGATGATATGCTGCTCATTAACTTGATGAATGTTTTGTTTGTTTTTCTCTTTCCATAACTCCCTTTTCCCATTCATTCATGAAAGCCCTAGCCCTGTTCCCCCAGGTGTGTGATCTAGTGAGGTGTGACTTCATAATTTACACCATAATGGATCACGCTCTTGGTGGGGTAGATGTGGTTAAAGCAATGTTAGCTGTTCCAGGCTCTTCTTAACGAAACAATAGCCCACATCAGCCCTACTAACTACCCAGGCATGAAAGGAACATCATCATAGTGCAGATAATTATGTCTGTCCAAGGATAGTTAGTACTAGCATGTAGTATGGCCTGATTCACAATGCTAAAGTTAAACTTTGGGTGAAAGTTTACTCTTGCAGTGGAACTGTAATACCAGTAACGTTACGAGTAGTAACTTTATGAGTAGTAACTAACTAATAGTAACTCCTTTCAAATTATTAGGAGTTACTCACTATTCACAAAGTTACTACTCATAACTGATGGAAAAGTTACTAATCATAAACTTACACTGCGTGAGTAAAGTAACACTAAAAGTGTAACTTTGCCATTGTGAATCAGGCCTTGTGTTGCTTACAAAATCTATGCAACATGAAGTAACCTTATCCTGAGTCATGACTCAAGGTTTCTGGAAGTTTAGTTATCATTTTTGCTAATAAATTAAATACAAGCTCCCTAGATCACTTGCTAGTTGTTGTTTGTTTGACTTTCTTGTAATGGTGGTCTCAGTCTTGGATTATCCACTAACTCTGTGGCCGGTTACAATGGCGGTTAGACCACCCGACAGCCCATCGGTGGCGTTCTCACCGCCATTGTAGACTGGTTCACTGCCCCATATTACAATGGTGGGCGGTGTGATGGCGGTCGGAAACACTGACTGCCACGGTTCCGATGGGCTCCTTGAGCCCGCCGGTGTGGTGGAGGGCCTCGTATTCCCTACAATGGTGGCGGTGCCTACCAGGCACCGCCGTAGGGATTATGATGTCCCTCTCCTGTTGATGGCAGTTAACCCGTCATGAACAGGCAGGCGGAAAGGGACATTGGGGGCCTGTAGCGGGCCCGCCTTCCTTCCTAGCTCTAAGCTGTGGGCACTGGGGGGCACCGCATAGTGCCTGCCATGTAGTGCAAGGATATGTAAAGTGTCCCTATTTTGCATTGCGGTGGGCCGCAATGCAAAATATAGGCATTTCGACCGCCGTGGTGGCGGTTGCATCCTAATGCCTACCACGGGACCGCCTGTTGCACGATCCTGTCTGAGATAGGGTTCGCCCGCCATCGTAATCAGCCCCTCTGTGTTTCCTTTCAGTCTAGTTGCCTGTGATGGATAATCCTGAATAATCCTACAGTTAGAGTTCACCGTTCTAGCATTATTCGGAATAGGTGGGACCTTACTTTGTGATGTCTTTCCTGTTAGAAGTAGCCCACTACCACCAGCATCAAGAAGGCCCTTTGGGAAACCCTGCATTAAGGTTTGTGAAGCCTGAAAAAGGTAGCAGACATTGCTTAATCTGCAAAATATCATCAAGCAATAAAGTTGAACAGATAGTCAGTTTTCTGTTCCCACTCTGGTAGCGGAGTATACTGGACTGCAGGAAGAGGTAAGTAACCTACTGAAGAATAAGTACATGGAAAGGGACTTCAGGTAGGGAAAGTCTATGGGAAAACGTGGATGCACATTATAATGTGTGACTATTTCAGAGGACAGCTTCATGTCTCAGTTTTATCACTAAACCACAATGCTTCACTAACTGGCAATGAAAGGACAGATACTAAAGATAAAGGTGTGTAAGTGCCTGCAAGGGTGAATGGGAGGGTGAACAAGTGCCTATATGGCTAAGTGTGTGGGTGTGTCAGTAGATATAAATGGTGAATGAGATGGTGCATGAGAGGTTTTATGGGTGACTGAACAGGTATATAAGTATTTGTATGTGTGACTGAGAGGGTAAATGAGTGCATATATGGATGCATGAAAGGGTGTCCAAGTGGATGAATGGGTAAGTAATTGGGTGTGTGAGTGGCTGTAGGGGTGAGTGAATGGGTATGTGAGTGGCTGTATGGGTAAGTGAGTGTGAGATAGATTGTACAATCAATCAATTAATCAGTGATCTTATAAAGCATGAGGATCTCAAGGAGCTGAGTGGGGGTGGGTCTGCAGTTCAGTCGAAGAGCCAGGTCTTGAAGTCTTTCTTGAATTGAAGTAGCGATGGTGATTACCTGAGGTGCGGAGGTAGGGAGTTTAAGGTCTTTGCAGAGAGGTAGGAGAAGGCTCTTCTTCCAGTCGTGGGCTTGCGGATCTGTGGGATGGTGGCCTGGCCAGTTAGGCGGAGCGGAGATGTCTGTTGGGAGTGTAGAAGGAGAGGTGGTGGTTGAAGTATGCAGGTCCAGCGTTGTGGAGGGCTTTGTAGGTGTGGGTGACAGGTAGCCAATTAAGTTCTCTCAGGTGGCCAGTAATGTGGTTGCGGCATGGGATGTTTAGGATGATTCTGGCAGAGATGTTCTAGACAGTCTCCAGTTATTTTTTTAGTTTCTGGGTGGTGCCAGCATAGAGTGTTTTGCCATAGTCGAGTCTGCTGCTGACAAGCGCTTGGGTGACTGTTTTTCTAGACTCGGTGGGGATCCACTTGAAGATCTTATGAAGGAAGCGGGGCATTTGGAAGCAGCAAGACAAAACAGCATCGATTTGCCGGTTCATTGAGAGCGAGGAGTCCCGGATGATGCCGAGGTTTTGTGCATTGCCTGTGGGTGTGGGGAGACCTTGAGCTCTGTGGGCCACCAAGAATTGTCCCAGACAGAGGGGGATGAGCACAGGATGAGGACTTTGGTCTTGTCTGAGTTAAACTTGAGGCAGCTGTCTTTCATCCAGGCGGTGACTGCCTTCATCCCATTGTGAAAGTTGCTCTTGGCAGCTGTGGGTTAATTTTTGAGGGAGAGAATCAGCTGGGTGTCATCAGTGTAGGAGACGATGTTGAGTCTGTGGCTTCTGACGATGGCTACAAGCTGGCCATGTAGATGTAGAAGAGGGTGGGGCTCAAAGAGGATCCCTGATGCACTCCACAGCTGATATCTGTGGGCTCTGAACTGAACAGTGGAAGTCTGACTCTCTGTGTTCGGCTGTTGAGGAAGGAGCAGATCTATTCTAGGGCCTTGTGGCGGATGCCTATGTCGTGGAGTCTTGTGCAGAGGGTGTGGTGGGAGACGGTGTTGAAGGCCGCTGAGAGGTCCAGGAGGATTAGGGCTGCAGTCTTGCCTCAGTTGAGGAGGGTGTGGACGTTGTCCATAGTGGTGAGGAGAGCGGTCTCTGTGCTGTAGTTGCATCTAAAGCACGATTGGGGGAGGTCCAGTATATTGTTTGTTTTGATGAACTTGGAGAGTTGAGCATTGATGGCTTTCTCAAAGACTCTGGCTAGGAAGGGGAGCAGAGAGATGGGTTGGTAGTTCTTGAGGTCTGTCAGGTCGGCAGAAGGTTTCTTCAGCAGGGGGTTGATCTCTGCATGCTTCCATTCTTCTGGGAAGGTTGTGAGACTCAATGGAGCAGTTGATAGTGCAGCAGAGTTCAGGTGTGTTAGAACTGGGGGTCTCTAGTTGGCAGAGGTAGGTACCTTTGTCCAAATAGGGACCCTTGCTTCTAGTCAGGGTAAGGGGGATACACACTTTAGATAACCCCTGCTCACCCCCTTGGTAGCTTGGCATGAGCAGACAGGCTTATCCCAAAGGCAATGTGTAAAGTATTTGTACCAACACTCACGGTAACATAGTGAAAACACCACAAATGGACTCCACACCAGTTTAGAAAAATAATATATCTTTACTAAACTTAAACAAGACCAAAACGACAAAAATCCAACAATCAAAACTCAGTAGAATGTCTTTAAACAGGGTTGTTGCAAAAATAAACTTGTAGATCTCAAATGCGACACTTTCAGTCTCAAAGTACCTGGGATGCGTAACGCAAAACAAGCAAAAGGGGCGCAGTGAAGGAGATGCGTCGGTTCTTCCTGTGCTCCGGTTCCGGTGCGACAAAATGGCGCCTTGATGCGTTGCGCTGATCCGGTGCGATGGGATGAAATGGCGTCTTTGTTGCGATGCGACACTGTAGATGCGATGCGTGCACGTCCTACGGCCGTGCGGCGAACTCGGTGATCTTTGGAGCCGCGACAGGCCCTGTGACACGCTTCTCCGGTGTTGCGACGACACCCTCGGTGACAGCGACATGCTTCTCCGGTGATGCGGCGGCGATGCGGCGATGCGCTTCCTCAGCGATGCGACGGCCCTGCGACACGCTTCTCCGGTGATGCGACGACACCCTCGGTGACGGCGACACGCTTCTCTGGTGTTGCGGCGGCGAACAGCGGCAGCGGCAACACGCTTCTCGATGATGTGACAGCAGCTGCTGCGGCGGCGTCACGCTTCTCTCGTTGCAACGCGCTTCCAGCTCCCAACTGCAAGAGAGGCCTCACACACAGTTACAGGTCCTCCTGGCAGACTGGAACTCCCAGTAAGGAAGTTCAGGGAGGCTGGGGGTGAAGTCCTCTTGTGCCTGGGACTTCAGAAACAGGAGGCCAGCTCTTCTCAGGCCCTTGGAGACGCTTCTTCAGATGGACACAGCACTCAGCAAAGTCCTTTTTCAAGCAGGGGGACACAGCACACAGCAAAGTCCCTTTAGATCTCTCCTCAGTGGAAACAGCAAACTGCAGGCCAACCCCAGACACACAGCAAGGGCAGTACTTCTCCTCAGTCTCTTCAGCTGATCTTCTTTGGCAGGGATTCCTCTTGATTCCGAAAGTAGTCTAAAGTTCAGGGGTTTCAGCTCTGATATTTATACCCCAAAAGTCTTTGTTCTCCATGTGTGAGGGTCCTGGACCCAGTCCAAACCAGTTCAGGGTGCATTATGCCAGGGCACCTCTCCTTCCTTTGTGAGTGTGGGCCAGGGTCATCAGACACACCGCAGGAGGTGGAGCCAGCATTGTGGAAGGCAGGCACAGCCCTATTCAGACCCAGGTACCACTCCTCCCACCACTCTACATGTAGATAGGTCTATTCAGCCTAGTGCTGACTCACCCAGCCACCTGCAGCCACCCCCAGCCCCTGTCACTCACAAACCAGACAGTCAATTCACAAACAGGCAGAGGCACACAGAAAGGTTGATCAAAAAAATAGACACTGTCTAAAAGTGCTATTTCCAAACTTAGAATTTAAAAACCATCTTCACTAAAAGATGTGTAATTAAATTCTGAGTTCAGGAGTACCAGATTCCAACTTCCTATCTTGCTGCTATGGGAAGATATGCAGGTAACCATGTTACACAGCATTCCCCATGTTATCCTATGGGCAAGATAGCCTTTCAATAGTGAAAAACGAAATTGGCAGTATTTCACTATCAGGACATGTTACCCACACTAGTACATGTCCTACCTTTCACATACACTGCACCCTGCCCAGGAGGTACCTTGGGCCTACCATAGGGGTGTCCAATGTGTAAGAAAAGGGAAGGGTTAGGCCTGGCAAGTGTGTACACTGGCCAGGACAACATGGCAATTCACAAACTGCGCACAGGCACTGCAGTGGCAGGCCTGAGACACCATCTTAGGGCTACTCCTGTGGGTGGCACAATCAGTGCTGCAGGCCCACTAGTAGCATTTGAATCACCAGCCCCTGGACACTCAGTGCACTTTACTAGGGACTTATTGGTAAAGCAAATATACCAATCATGGATAGCCAATCACAATAACAATTTAACCAGGGAGCACTTGCACTTTGGCACTGATCAGCAGTGGCAAAGTGCCCAAAGCATCTAAACCAGCAAAAACGAATTCCAGCACAGTGTCAAAAATACAGGAGGTAGAGGCAAAAGTGAGGGAAACCACGCCAAGGATGCCAGGTCTAACACGTGTCCCCTCCAGCTGAAAAATGGGGAGAACTACCCGTCCCTGGGGAGTTCTCATCACTAGAGCGGAAGAACCTGGACAGACCATCAGCATTGGCGTGTTCTGTACCAGGGCGGTGTTCCACCGTAAAGTCCATTCCCTGTAGGGAGATGGACCACCTCAACAGTTTTGGGTTCTCACCCTCATCTGCATTAACCATCTGAGGGGCCTGTGGTCTGTCTGAACCCGGAAGTGAGTCCCAAACAAGTAGGGCCTTAGCTTCTTCAGTGCCCAGACCACAGCAAAAGCTTCCCTTTCAATTGCACTCCACCTCTGTTCCCTGGGAAGTAGCCTCCTGCTAAGGAAAGCTACGGGTTGGTCCAAGCCCTCGTCATTCAGTTGTGAGAGTACTGCTCCCACTCCATGCTCTGAAGCATCTGTCTGCACCACAAACTCTTTGGAAAAATCAGGCGCCTTGAGCACGGGTGCCGTGCACATGGCAGCTTTCAGGGCATCAAACGCGGTCTGGCAGGCATTGGTCCAGATCACCTTCCTGGGCTGCTTCCTTGAAGTCAGCTCTGTCAAGGGGGCAACAATGGTGCCATATCTCTTGACAAATCGGCGATAATACCCGGTGAGTCCTAAAAATGCTCTCACCTCTGTCTGGGTCTTGGGGGGCTCCCAAGCCAGAATGGTATCAATCTTCGCTTGGGGGGCACCACCTGGCCGCTCCCTACCTGGTGTCCCAAGTACACCACAGATCCCTGCCCTATCTGGCACTTGCTGACCTTGATAGTGAGGCCTGCCCTTTGCAGAGCCTTCAACACTTCGCGGAGGTGTTGCAAATGTTCTTCCCAACTGGAGCTGAACACAGCAATGTCATCCAGGTATGCAGCGCTGAATTCCTCCAGCCCGGACAGTACCTGGTTGACCAGTCTCTGGAACGTGGCAGGGGCGTTCTTCAACCCAAAGGGCATTACACGGAACTGGAAGTGCCCCTCTGGCGTTGAAAACGCTGACCTCTCCTTCGCCCCCTCAGTTAAGGCAATCTGCCGGTACCCAGAAGTTAGATCAAATGTACTGAGGTACTGGGCAGCGCCCAACCGATCCACAAGCTCATCAGCTCTGGGGATGGGGTGTGCATCAGTCTTGGTGACAGCATTGAGCCCACGGTAGTCCACACAAAACCTGAGTTCTGGAGTGGCACCAGGTGCAGCAGCTTTTGGTACTAAGACCACTGGGCTAGCCCACGGGCTGCTTGAGGGCTCAATCACCCATAGCGCCAACATCTTGGAAACTTCTTCCTTGATGCTGGCCCTGACCATGTCAGCTATCCTGTAAAATTTCTGCTTCACAGGTAGGCTGTCCCCAGTGTCCACATCATGGACGCACCAATTGGTGACTCCTGGTGTCAGGGAGAACAGGGAGGCGAACTGACCCAACACATGGCGACAGTCCCTCTGCTGTTCTGGGGTCAGTATGGGAGAGAAGTTTACCCCATCCACTGAACCATCTTGCTCCTCTGCTGACAGGAGGTCAGGAAGAGGGTCACTTTCCTCCTCCATCCCATCATCTGTGGCAAGGAGCATTGTCACATCCGACCTCTCAAAGTGTGGCTTGAGGCGGTTCACGTGTAGGACCCTCAAAGGGTTCCTGGGAGACTGCAAGTCAACCAGATAGGTTACATCACTCTTGCGCTCCACCACTTCATATGGCCCAGTCCACTTGTCTTGGAGCGCACAAGGCTCCACTGGCGCCATCACCCACACCTTCTGCCGAGGTTGAAATTCTACCAGAGTGGCATTCTGGTCATACGATCTTTTCATTTCTTCCTGGCTAGCTTCCAGGTTCACCTGAGCGAGTTTCCTGAAGCGTTGAGTCTGGTTGCGGAAGGCCAGCACATAGCTGAACACATCCTGGGGGGTCTTACCAGGGGACTTCTCCCTCCCAACCCTCCTTCACCAGACTGAGAGGTCCTCTAACAGGGTGGCCATACAGGAGTTCAAAGGGACTGAACCCTAAGGACTTCTGAGGCACCTCCCTGTAGGCAAACAACAGGCATGGTAAGAAGCCATCCCACTTCCGTCTCATGGGCTCCTAAGGCCCATTATCATGCCTTTCAGGGTTCGGTTGAATCTCTCAACCAACCCATTCTCTTGAGGATGGTAAGGAGTGGTAAACTTGTAAGTTACCCCACACTCCTCCCACAAAGACTTCATATACTTCGAGATGAAGTTGGTACCCCGGTCAGAGACCACCTCTCTGGGGAACCCCACACGGGAAAAGATCCCCATCAATGCACGGCCCACCACGGGGGCAGTGATTGTCCGGAGAGGGACAGCTTCTGGGTGCCGGGTGGAATGGTCCACCAAGACCAAGATAAACTTGTTGCCTAAGGCTGTCTTGGGTTCCAGAGGCCCCACAATGTCGATGCCCACCCGCTCGAAAGGGGTGCTCACCACGGGAAAGGGTTGGAGGGGAGCCTTACACTTCCCTCCACTCTTGCCACTTGCCTGACAAGTCTGGCAAGTCCTACAGTGTGTGCCAAGGAGCGTCTTCATCTGGGGCCGGTAAAAGTGGGTGACAAGCCTTTGGTAGGTCTTGTCATGCCCCAGATGACCTGCGAGAGGCACGTCATGAGCCAGACCCATTAGGAAGGTCCTGAAGCGCTCGGGTACCACCAGCACATGGGCTGCACCGGGCTCAGTGACCTTAGGCTCACTATAGAGTAACCCATCCTCCCAGTAAATGAGATGATTCTTGGACTCACCACCTGCTGCCTGGTCTGCGGCCAGTTTCCGCATACCAATGAGAAAAGGGCATTCTCTCTGCGCCTTGCAGAACTCCTCCCTGGAGGGACCTCCTTCTTGCTGCCAATGGGTCAGCTCAGGCAGGTCTCCCAGTTCGGCTATCTGTTCCCTGTAGGTTCCAGGGCATCCCCCTCAGGTTCTGCCTCCTCCTGGACCGTGGGAATTGTGGGGGCTGGTTTCCCATGCCCCCTGCCCTTCCTCTTCCTGGCAGGTACCTGGGCCACTGTTTCAGGCTCCAGGTCCGCTTGGTTACCCCTACTGGCTGCCATTGACCGAGTGGTCACACAAACCCACTCAGGCAGATCCACATCTCCAAATGAGCCTGGCGTTCCACCTCCCTCCATGGGGAACTCTCCCTTGACCTTGCCAGGTAGGTCGCTCCCCCCGCCACACAGCTCCGCCTGTGTTGTCCGCCCGCTGCTGCTGGTAAGAACGCCCTTCCCTTTTTCCTTCTGTACCCCCGTTGCCCCATTTGTACTGTGCCCGCATTTGTCTGTTTTCTCGCCCCTTTTTTCCTTCTGTACCCCCGTTGCCCCATTTGTACTGTGCCCGCATTTGTCTGTTTTCTCGCCCCTTTTTTTCCTTCTGTACCCCGTTGCCCCATTTGTACTGTGCCCGCATCTGTCTGTTTTCTCGCCCTTTTTTCCTTCTGTACCCCCGTTGCCCCATTTGTACTGTGCCCGCATTTGTCTGTTTTCTCGCCCCTTTTTTTCCTTCTGTACCCCCGTTGCCCCATTTGTACTGTGCCCGCATTTGTCTGTTTTCTCGCCCCTTTTTTCCTTCTGTACCCCCGTTGCCCCATTTGTACTGTGCCCGCATTTGTCTGTTTTCTCGCCCCTTTTTTCCTTCTGTACCCCCGTTGCCCCATTTGTACTGTGCCCGCATTTGTCTGTTTTCTCGCCCCTTTTTTTCCTTCTGTACCCCCGGTGCGCCATTTGTACTGTGCCCGCATTTGTCTGTTTTCTCGCCCCTTTTTTCCTTCTGTACCCCCGTTGCCCCATTTGTACTGTGCCCGCATTTGTCTGTTTTCTCGCCCCTTTTTTTCCTTCTGTACCCCCGTTGCCCCATTTGTACTGTGCCCGCATTTGTCTGTTTTCTCGCCCCTTTTCTTCCTTCTGTACCCCCGTTGCCCCATTTGTACTGTGCCCGCATTTGTCTGTTTTCTCGCCCCTTTTTTCCTTCTGTACCCTCGTTGCCCCATTTGTACTGTGCCCGCATTTGTCTGTTTTCTCGCCCCTTTTTTCCTTCTGTACCCCCGTTGCCCCATTTGTACTGTGCCCGCATTTGTCTGTTTTCTCGCCCCTTTTTTTCCTTCTGTACCCCCGTTGCCCCATTTGTACTGTGCCCGCATTTGTCTGTTTTCTCGCCCCTTTTTTCCTTCTGTACCCCCGTTGCCTCTCGCCATTCCCGCCGCTGCGTCCCTGCGGCCCCGCCCCCTGACTGCCAATTCGCTGCCCCTGCCTCCCGCCTCCCAGCTGCTCCTCCCTCCCACCTCCCCATAAATGGCGGCCGCTGCGCGGTGAGGAGAGCGACCCTTGACCTTGCCAGGTAGGTCGCTCCGCCCGCCACACAGCTCCGCCTGTGTTGTCCGCCCGCTGCTGCTGGTAAGAACGCCCTTCCCTTTTTCCTTCTGTACCCCCGTTGCCCCATTTGTACTGTGCCCGCATTTGTCTGTTTTCTCGCCCCTTTTTTCCTTCTGTACCCCCGTTGCCCCATTTGTACTGTGCCCGCATTTGTCTGTTTTCTCGCCCTTTTTTTCCTTCTGTACCCTCGTTGCCCCATTTGTACTGTGCCCGCATCTGTCTGTTTTCTCGCCCTTTTTTTCCTTCTGTACCCCCGTTGCCCCATTTGTACTGTGCCCGCATTTGTCTGTTTTCTCGCCCCTTTTTTTCCTTCTGTACCCCCGTTGCCCCATTTGTACTGTGCCCGCATTTGTCTGTTTTCTCGCCCCTTTTTTTCCTTCTGTACCCCCGTTGCCCCATTTGTACTGTGCCCGCATTTGTCTGTTTTCTCGCCCCTTTTTTCCTTCTGTACCCCCGTTGCCTCTCGCCATTCCCGCCGCTGCGTCCCTGCGGCCCTGCCCCCTGACTGCCCATTCGCTGCCCCTGCCTCCCGCCTCCCAGCTGCTCCTCCCTCCCACCTCCCCATAAATGGCGGCCGCTGCGCGCCGCGCCGCTGGCGCGCCAAGGCGCGCCTAAGTCAAGCCCATCTGCGCCCGTCCGCGACTGGACCGCGCCCAGCGCCAGAACCCCTGGCCCCCGCAGCAGCCAACCCACCCACCGGACCTACGACACCGCCACCCTCAACGCACTCAACACCGGCCGAATCCCCGGCTGCCACAGTGCCACCCCAGGACGCACCCACGGACCCTTCGCCTGCCAATCTTGCAAGTTCTCCTGCCTCCGGACCTGCACCGCACCCGCCACGCCGAGCACCAGCATCAACCACCTGAAGTGCATCCTGCTCAACACCCGCTCCGTCCACAGACACGCCGTGGAACTTTGGAACCTGCTCGACTCCACATCACCAGACGTCGCTTTCCTCACGGAAACATGGATGAACGCCTCCTCAGCGCCCGACATCGCCATCGCCATCCCGGACGGATACAAGATCACCCGAAAGGACCGCGCCAACCAGACCGGAGGAGGCATCGCCATCGTCCACAAGAACACCATCCGCATTACGACCAACTCCGACGACACCTTCACAGCCGGCGAACACCTGCACTTCCAGATACACACCGACCCCAAGACCACCCTCAGAGGCACCCTCATCTACAGACCCCCAGGACCACGCACACAATTCAGCGAAGACATCGCCGACCTCATCAGCCCGCACGCCCTCCTCTCGGCCGACTACATCCTCCTTGGGGACCTCAACTTCCACCTAGAGAACAACAACGATCGCAACACCACCACCCTGCTGGACAACCTCGCCAACCTCGGACTCAAGCAACTGGTGACCACCCCCACACACCACGCCGGCCACACGCTTGACCCCGTCTTCTCCTCCAGCAAGGACATCTCCTTCAGCCACACCACCGAACTCCACTGGACAGACCACAGCTGCGTCCACTTCAGCTTCAGCAGGACCACCACGCACCACCACCCGCAACAGCTCCCGCGCAGAAGCTGGAACAAGATCACCACCGACCAACTCACCACATCCCTGAGCCAGAACCCTCCCGCCAGCTCAACGAACCCCAACCAAGCCGCCAGCAACCTCACAAGATGGATCACCAACTGCGCTGACATCCTCGCCCCATTGAAGACCCCCCAATCAGACCCGGCAACAAGAAAGCACCCTGGTTCACCGACGAACTCAAGAAATCCAAGAGGAACTGCCGGGCCCTCGAGAAAGCATGGCGCAGAGACCCGACTGCAGACAACATGACCACCCTCAAACACGCCACCCGAAAACACCACCAGCTGATCCACACCACCAAGAAAACCGCATTCAAGGAACGACTGGACAACAACGCCCACAACAGCAAGGAACTCTTCATCATCGTCAAAGAGCTCTCGAACCCCAGCGCCGGAAACAACGACATCACCCCCTCGCAAGACGTCTGCAACTCGCTCGCCTCGTTCTTCCACAGCAAGATCGCAGACATACACAACAGTTTCAGCACACAGCCGACGTACCCTATAACCGTTCCAACGTCCCCCACCTCCACCCTCCGAGCCTGGACCCCGATCAACACCGAACACACTATCCGCACGATGAACTCCATCCACTCCGGATCACCAACCGACCCCTGCCCTCACCACATCTTCAACAAGGCCGATGCCGTCATCGCACCCCACCTCCGGGACATCATCAACACCTCCTTCGACACCGCCACCTTCCCAGAGAGCTGGAAGCACGCCGAACTCTGCGCCCTACTGAAGAAACCGTCAGCGGACCCCACCGACCTCAAAAACTACCGCCCCATCTCGCTCCTTCCTTTTCCTGCCAAAGTCATCGAGAAGACCGTCAACAGACAACTGGCCGCCTTCATCGAGACGAATGGATCCTCGACCACTCACAGTCCGGCTTCCGGGCCAACCACAGCACCGAGACCGCCCTCATCGCAGCCACTGACGACATCCGAGCCCTGCTCGACAACGGGAAACAGCGGCCCTCATCCTCCTGGACCTCTCCGCAGCGTTCGACACAGTCTGCCACCGCACCCTAGTGCAACGCCTGAACAACGTCGGAATCCAAGAGAAGGCACTGGAGTGGATCATCTCCTTCCTCGCCGGAAGAACCCAGAGAGTCCGCCTCCCCCGTTCAGTTCCGAGGCCACCGAAGTCATCTGCGGCGTACCACAAGGATCATCACTCAGCCCCACCCTCTTCAACGTCTACATGAGCCCCCTCGCAGCCATCGCACGCCAACACAACCTCAACATCATCTCCTACGCCGACGACACCCAGCTGATCCTCTCCCTCACCAACGACCCCACAACCGCCAAAACCAACCTACATGAAGGGATGAAGGACGTAGCCGAGTGGATGAGGAACAGCCGCCTGAAACTGAACTCAGATAAGACGGAAGTCCTCATCCTAGGATCATCACCCTCCGCCTGGGACGACTCCTGGTGGCCCCCTGCCCTGGGCAACGCACCCAAACCAACGGACCACGCACGCAACCTGGGCTTCATCCTGGACTCCTCCCTCTCAATGACCAGACAAGTCAATGCCGTCTCCTCGTCTTGCTTCAACATCCCACGCATGCTGCGGAAGATCTTCCGGTGGATCCCCACCGAAACCAGGAAGACGGTCACCCAGGCCCTCGTCACCAGCCGACTGGACTACGGCAACTCCCTCTACGCCGGAACCACAGCCAAACTTCAGAAAAGACTCCAACGCATCCAGAACGCCTCAGCTCGACTCATCCTGGACATCCCCCGACACAGCCACATCGCCGGACACCTGAGAGACCTGCACTGGCTCCCCGTCAGCAAGAGAATCACGTTCCGACTCCTCACCCACGCACACAAAGCTCTCCACAACCAAGGCCCCAGATACCTCAACGACCGTCTGACCTTCTACACTCCCACCCGCCAGCTACGATCGACCAACCACGCCCTCGCCGCCGTCCCCCGCATCCGAAGAGCCACAACGGGAGGAAGATCCTTCTCCTACCTGGCTGCCAAGACGTGGAACTCCCTACCCATCCACCTCCGCCTGACCCAAGACCACCTCTCCTTCAGGAAGCAACTCAAGACCTGGCTGTTTGAACAGTAGCGGACCCCCTCCCCCTAGCGCCTTGAGACCCTCCGGGTGAGTAGCGCGCTATACAAATGCTTGATTGATTGATTGGTAATTTCCTAGCAGACAGTCTACAGGCATGGATGGACTAACCACGACCTTCAAGGAACCTGAGACCCCCCCACTCAAAGGGAACTTGCACCACTTTGCAGAGGCGCACAGAGTTGTCTGCTGCAACTACAGGGTGAAGTGCATTGGGAATGACCTGCTCTTCAGACACCCACTGACACCTCACGGATGTCACGCTGGCTCCTGTGTCTCTCAGAGCCTCCACCCTCCTCCCATTGATGGTCACCCACTGCCTGTACTTTTTAGTGTTCTCAGGCAAGTAGGACTCCTGGACCATCTCTCTGTCTCCTAGCGAGACAAGGTTCATCACTGCTTGCTCCTCCTCCCCACTGGAAACTAATTCCTCTCCCAAAGCTACACTCACTAAACCCAGTGACGGAGCACCAGTGGGTGCTTTGGACTTCTTGGGGCACTTGGGGGCAATGTGGCCCTCCTTGTTACAGTTGTAACACCTGAGGGGACCCGGAAGAGTTACTACGCCCGCCCTTAGGGGCTGCGACGTCTTAGGCTGGGGGGGCTGGGACTCCTTTACCTCTGCATTATTTTGGGGCCCTTTAGAGAACTCCTTTTGATTACCTTTGTCCCCCACTCTTCTGCTGGGGACCCTGCCCACCTTTGGCTGTGGTACCCACAATCCCCTTGTGGACCCTGGTGCTGGTCCAGCGGTCCGCCTCCTTAAAAAGCTCACTAGGATTAGTTAACTTACTATCCAAAAGATGCTGGCGCAGCTCTGGAACACATAGACTACTCAAGTGCTCCCAACTAATTAGATGGCACAACCCCTCATAATCAGTCACTTTGCTGCCCTTCATCCAACCTTCCAGTGCGCAGGTGTACACTCTCACACATTCAACCCAAGTGTCTGAATCATTCTTCTTTGAGTTCCTGAACCTCACTCTATACTGTTCTGGGGTGAGCCCATACCTGAGGCATAAATCCTCCTTCATGTTGGCATAAGTCAGGGCACCCTCCTTCTCTAAAGGTGTCAAAACTGCGGTCCCTGACGCCTCAAAATGTTTTCACAGGCCCGCCCCCCAGCTCTTTTCAGGCACCTCATGCATCCTCAAAGACACCTCATATGATTCAAACCATGCAAAAATATCCTGTCCCTTCTGGAAATTCTGCACTATATCCTTGGGGATGTATACTTTACCCCCTTGCACTGGCTGTGCGCTGCCACCATTTGAGCTGGACTCCAATTGTTTGGCCTTAATATCCAGCTCCCTCATGCTCAATTCATGAGCCAAAAGCAATTTCTTTTTTTCCAGGGCTAGAGAGTGCTTGCTCTCTTCTGCCCTCTTTTCACTCTCCAAAAGCAATTGCTTTTCCTCCATTGCTGCTTTTTGGTTCTGTAGTTTCAAAACTTCTAGCTCATGTTCCCTGATCCTCTGATTCTCTTCCCGCTCTTCCCGGGAGAGACTTCCTGGGGAATGGATGCTGACAGCCCTGGGGGCTGCTCCTGGCACAGGCAAATCCTGTGGCCCAAACCCATTCCCCTGGTCATCCACCTCCTCAGTTGCATCATCTCTTCCTGCAGCTCCTTTGGCCTCCCACCAGGCTTTTAAGGCCTTTTGTAGCTCATCTTTCTTAGCGCTACTCCTTGTGGGACATCCCAAATCTTTGCAGAATTGTTTAAGCTGGTCTACCTTGTAGGAATATAAATCCTCAATGTGGAACTCCAATTCTGCCTTTTCACTTGCTGCATTCCCCTTCTGAGACATGATGCTTGGATGATTTTAGGACCAGATCAAAAATAGAACCAAAAAGGAAACACAGTATGTGGCTGCGTAGTGGTCTGCACTAATCTAGTGATGTACACCAATTACTGTGGGTCAAGTACAAATACAAGTTCAGATCCTCACCGCTGACCACCAATGTTAGAACTGGGGGTCTCTAGTTGGCAGAGGTAGGTACCTTTGTCCAAATAGGGACCCTTGCTTCTAGTCAGGGTAAGGGGGATACACACTTTAGATAACCCCTGCTCACCCCCTTGGTAGCTTGGCACAAGCAGACAGGCTTATCCCAAAGGCAATGTGTAAAGTATTTGTACCAACACTCACGGTAACATAGTGAAAACACCACAAATGGACTCCACACCAGTTTAGAAAAATGATATATTTTTACTAAACTTAAACAAGACCAAAATGACAAAAATCCAACATACACAACTCAGTAGAATGTCTTTAAAAAGGGTTGTTGCAAAAATAAACTTGTAGATCTCAAATCACGACACTTTCAGTCTCAAAGTACCTGGGATGCGTAACGCAAAACAAGCAAAAGGGGCGCAGTGAAGGCGTTGCGTCGGTCCTTCCTGTGCTCCGGTTCCTGTGCGACAAAATGGCGCCTTGATGCGTTGCGCTGATCCGGTGCCATGCGATGAAATGGCGTCTTTGTTGCGATGCGACAAGGTAGATGCGATGCGTGCATGCCCGATGGCCGTGCGGCGAACTCGGTGGTCTTTGAGCCGCGACAGGCCCTGCGACACGCTTCTCCGGTGTTGCGACGACACCCTCGGTGACGGCGACACGCTTCTTCGGTGATGCGGCGGTGCGCTTCCTCAGCGATGTGACGGCCCTGTAACACGCTTCTCCGGTGATGCGACGGCGAACAGCGGCAGCGGCGACACGCTTCTCGATGATGCGACAGCGGTTGCTGCGGCGGCATCACGCTTCTCTCCTTGCATCGCGCTTCCAGCTCCCAATAGCAAGAGAGGCCTCACACACAGTTACAGGCCCTCCTGGCAGATTGGAACTCCCAGCAAGGAAGTTCAGGGAGGCTGGGGGTAAAGTCCTTTGTGCCTGGGACTTCAGAAACAGGAGGCCAGCTCTTCTCAGGCCCTTGGAGACTCTTCTTCAGATGGACACAGCACTCAGCAAAGTCCTTTTTCAAGCAGGGGGACACAGCACACAGCAAAGTCCCTTAAGATCTCTCCTCAGTGGAAACAGCAAACTGCAGGCCTACCCCACACACACAGCAAGGGCAGTACTTCTCCTCAGTCTCTTCAGCTGATCTTCTTTGGCAGGGATTCCTCTTGATTCCGAAAGTAGTCTAAAGTTCAGGGGTTTCAGCTCTGATATTTATACCCCAAAAGTCTTTGTTCTCCATGTGTGAGGGGTACTGGACCCAGTCCAAACCAGTTCAGGGTGCATTATGCCAGGGCACCTCTCCTTCCTTTGTGAGTGTGGGCCAGGGTTATCAGACACACCGCAGGAGGTGGAGCCAGCATTGTGGAAGGCAGGCACAGCCCTATTCAGACCCAGTTGCCACTCCTCCCACCACTCTACATGTAGATAGGTCTATTTAGCCTAGTGCTGACTCACCCAGCCTCCTGCAGCCACCTCCAGCCCCTGTCACTCACAAACCAGACAGTCAATTCACAAACAGGCAGAGGCACACAGAAAGGTTGTACAAGAAAATAGCCACTTTCTAAAAATGCTATTTCCAAACTTAGAATTTAAAACCATCTTCACTAAAAGATGTGTAATTAAATTCTGAGTTCAGGAGTACCAGATTCCAACTTCCTATCTTGCTGCTATGGGAAGATATGCAGGTAACCATGTTACACAGCATTCCCCATGTTATCCTATGGGCAAGATAGCCTTTCAATAGTGAAAAACGAAATTGGCAGTATTTCACTATTAGGACATGTTACCCACACTAGTACATGTCCTACCTTTCACATACACTGCACCCTGCCCAGGGGATACCTTGGGCCTACCATAGGGGTGTCCAATGTGTAAGAAAAGGGAAGGGTTAGGCCTGGCAAGTGTGTACACTGGCCAGGACAACATGGCAGTTCACAAACTGCACACAGGCACTGCAGTGGCAGGCCTGAGACACCATCTTAGGGCTACTCCTGTGGGTGGCACAATCAGTGCTGCAGGCCCACTAGTAGCATTTGAATCACCAGCCCTGGCACACTCATTGCACTTTACTAGGGACTTATTGGTAAAGCAAATATACCAATCATGGATAGCCAATCACAATAACAATTTAACCAGGGAGCACTTGCACTTTGGCACTGATCAGCTGTGGCAAAGTGCCCAAAGCATCTAAACCAGCAAAACGAATTCCAGCACGGTGTCAAAAATACAGGAGGTAGAGGCAAAAAGTCAGGGGAAACCACGCCAAGGATGCCAGGTCTAACAAGGTGCGATGGAGGTGCTGGCTCTGTTGAAGATGTGGTGATGGCAGGGATCCAAGGGGGCTCTGGAGTGGATGCTCTTCATGATGTTAAGGGTGTCGTCAGAGGTGAAGATACTCCAGTTGGTCATGGTCTGCTGGGGGCTGGAGCCATTGGGCGCAGTGGTTGTGGGTGGGGTGGGTGAGTCTTGGGTTTCAAAGCTGTCATAGATCTCCTTGATCTTGCGGTGGAAGAAGGTGGCGAGGTTGTTGTAGAGGTCTTGAGACGAGGCAAAGTATGCTGTCTCTGTGTTGAGTTTAGCAAATTCTTTGACCACAGAGAAGAGTTCTTTGCTGTTGTGTGCATTGGCATCGATGCGTTCCTCTATAGCTGCTTTCTTTGTTGTTCTGATGAGGTGGTGGTGTGCGGTGATGGCGGATTTGAAGGCTGTGTGGTCTGCCGTGACCTTGCTGCTTCTCCATCTTTTCTCAAGCTGTCTGCATGTGCGCCTGGATTCTTGGAGGGCAGGGGAGAACCAGATGGCTTTCTTGGAGGGTTGCTTGCCTTAGGGTTTCCTGAGGGGGCAGTGTGTTGGTGCAGTCGGAGATCCAGCTGTGGAGGTTGCATGCTGAGGTGTTTGCATCCATGGATGTCTGCCTGTGGGATCTTGCTGAGGGAGGTGGTGAGCTGGTCTTTGGTGACCGTGTTCCAGCTTCTGCAAGGATTGCGGTGGGCGTGGTGGCGTACAGTGGGCTTGGTGAAGGAGAAGTGGATGCAGTGGTGGTCGGTCCAGTGTGGCTCAGTGGTGTGGCTGACGGAGATGTTGTTGCTTGTGGAGAAGATGGGGTCGAGCGTGTGTCCTACTGAGTGGGTTAGCGTTGTGACCAGTTGTTTGAGTCCAATGGTGGCAAAGTTCTCCAAAAGGGATGAGGTGTTGTGATCTATGAGGCTGTCCAGGTGGAAATTGAGGACGCCAAGGAGGATGTAGTCCATTGAATCAAGAGCGTGGTAAGTGATGAAGACAGTTATGTCTTCGCTGAAGGGGGCAGGGACCAGGAAGTCTGTAGACGAGAGTGCAGTGTAGGATGGTCTTCAGGTTGTCTGGATCTGGAAGTGGATGTGTTCCATGTGGGGTGAGTGGTCGTCAGAGCTGATTGTGAGGCAGAGGGAGTCTTTGTGTACAATGGTGATGCCTCGTACCGGTCGGTTGACGCGGCCCTTGTGGATGATTTTGTATCCTTCAGGGTGGCAGTTGCAATGTCATGGACTGAGCTGGAGTTCATCCAGGTTTCTGTGAAGAAGGCGACGTCAGGGGAGACAGAATCAAGCAGGTCCCAGATCTCCACAACACAACTTTTGAGAGAGGAGTGTTGAGTAGGATGCATCTGTGGTGGTCGGGTCCGGTTCTTGAGGGTCATGCGGTCAGTGGGTCTGGTGTGCGGAGGCCGGCAAGGTGCAATTGCAGGTGCAGCAGGTGAACGGGCCTTGGGTCTTCTTTGGTGACGCAAGGTGGCAGGCGGAGTGGTGTCCGGTGTTGAGGGTGTGGAAGGTGCTGGTGTAGTAGTGGTGGATGGTTTGAGGACCAGGTTCATGGCACTGGGCGTGGTCCGTGGCACTGGGCATGGTCCGTGGCACTGGGCGCAGTCGAGGCGCAGGCGGGCTTGCCTATGGCATGCCTTGGATGCGCCAGCAGTGCAGCGGCACAAGAGCCACGAATTAAGTAGGGGGAGGGCTGGACAGCTGGGAGGCAGGAAAGCGGCACTGAAGGGGGGCTGGGCCCTGGGGGACGAGCAGCAGTGGGGATACGGAGAAGAAAAGGCACAAAGAGTGAAAAAGTACAAAAGGTGAAAGAAAGTGAAAAGAAAGCAGAAAAGATGAAAGGTAGGTAAAAAGAGTTTAGAGGAGAAAAGGCAGAAAGCAGAGAGATATAGGGCAGAGCAGCAGCAGAGCAGAGATGCTCCCTACTGGACCACCATGGAAGAGGAGGAGGGCCTTGAACTTGCAGACCTGCAAGGGTCAGGGGCTGCAGCTACCAGGCAGAGCTATGTGGGAAGGGAAGCAGTTCACTGACAAGTTGTACTGGAAAGTATGTGCTTGTGCCAGTCACTGTATAGGTGAGTGAGTACATTTGTTAGTATATGTATGAGTAAGTGAATGAGTGTGTGAGTAACTGTATGGGTGTGTGAGTGGTGTGTGAGTGACTGTATGGGTGTGTGAGTAGCTATCTGGGTGAGTGATTTAGTGTGTTAGTGGCTGTTTGGGTATATGAGTGGGTGTGTAAGTGTTTGTATGTCTCAATGACTGGATGTGTGCGTGGCTGTGTTGGTCAGTAAGTAGGTGCATGAGTGGCTGTATATGTGAGTTACTGGTTGATTTAGTGGCTGTATTGGTGAGTTGATTTTTAACAGGTATATGGATCTTTGAGTTGGTTTGTGAGCGTTTGTATGGGCCTGTGAAAGAGTATGTGAGTGGCTGTGTGGGAGAGGTGTATGAGATGTTGTATTGGGTGTGTGAGTGGTTCTGAGGATGATGTCATCACTGATGCCATCAGTGATGCCATTTGAGATATCATGAGTGATCTCACTGACCATGTCATGAGTGATGTAATATGAGAGGTCATAAGCATTGCATTGTGGAGCATAAGTTATAGTTAGCTCAGCTAACTATAATTGCTAAATTTCTCTGGTTTTGTAAGAGTGAAATGTCAGACTAACTATGACTTCCCTGTAACTTTTGTTTTTTTCAGTGAATTTCTAAGGTTTTTAAATTCTATTTCCTGACTATATCGTCCCTATAAACTTTGTTTTTTAAGTGAATTTCTATGGTTTTTAACTAGTAGTTGGTGGAGAAAGGGGCCGGGCCTCTGACCAGCTCTGAGGAATCCTTCTGTGTCTGACTTACTGGAGGTAAAAGGAGGGCATCCTGGCCCCCAAGGACCCTCAGCATCCAAGAGGACTGTATCTTCCAACTAGTAGTGAGCTAGTAGGTGCATTTACAGAGTGATGGAGAAAAGGGGAGGGCCTCCAACCAGCTCTCGACAATCGTGCTGTGTGGGACTTATTGGAGGTAACAGGAGGTCTTGTTGGTCTCCAAGGATGGTCAGCAGCCAAGGAGACTTCATCCTCCAACTAGTAATGTGCCAGGAGGTGCATTTGCACAATGATGGAGAAATGGGGTGGGCGTCCAGCCAGCTCACAGCAATCCCGCTGTGTGGGACTTACTGGAGGTAACAGGAGGGGTTCTTGGCCCCCAAGGACACTCAGCATCCAAGGGAACTTCATTTCAAATCAGTAGTGTGCCAGGTTTAACAGTAAGTATCAAACATGTAATTCCTACTGCAACATCAAGATAGCGCAGTTCAGATAGAAGCCCCATTGCCTCCAACCATGAAAGTGCTCGATATTTTAAAAACTCGATAAGTGTTGGAATATAAAAAAACACAGTCCATAAGTACATGGGGCGAGGAACAATTTACATTCGGGAGCGCGTGCAAAATCCATTACCATCCCGGACAGCATTACACCATTCAAGGGTCAAGAATATTGGGTTGCACTAAATTCTCTTTTTTATATGTCATTACATAGCCTGGGGTCTGGTACCTGGTCCAAATAGGAAAATACCATGTGCTGGCCAAGAGTAAATATTGAGAAGCTGATTGAAAGTTTTACCCTCAAAGGAGCCAGGATAAAAAGACGTCAACCTTTCCCAAAGATTCTCTCAGAGCTTGTTTACTGGAGAAATAGGACCAATTGTATCCCAAAGAGAATGCATTTTTTTAAATATCTTATCCTGACCCTTGCTTTCCTTGCCTACCTTCTTTCACTACCCATAATGTCTTCCCAACATAATTTAGAAACCTTTGGAACTTTGTTATTGGCAGATAGCTTATTGAGAAATCTCAGAGCACAGGAGTTCACCAGCAAATTCCAGGAAACCAAGTTCAATTCCCTCCTTATGCCCTGAACCAATGTCAATTCCCACCTATGATTCCGTAGGAGTAATAGAAAAAGCAAAGCAATGGTCCCATCTTTCTCTCACCACCAAGGCTGCCCAACAATGTCAAAGCTAGTTGTTGTGAGATGAGGGAAGAGGGGAAGGGGAAGAGAAAGAGAAAAGACACATGTTCCAGGGAGTCAATGCAGGGAAGTATATAGTTTCCTAAAGTATCTCTATATGTTTCCTGCATACAAAAAGAGAATAAGGAATATTAGTGTATTTGTTGAGCCACAGACCCGGCCAGGAGTGGAGTGGAGCAAGCCCGACAACCATGGTTCCCGGTGGCAGCGACAACAGCCTCTCAAGGATGGCCACCTACAGCAGATCCCAATTGGAAGAGGGGTCAAGAGCAAGTACCTCTGCTTTTACAGCTCTAGGAGGGAGTATTTTCCCTTTATAAGCTTTCATTAGCAGTGTAAGGGCTAAGTGCCCACATCTCTGATTACATTTCACCAAACAACCTGCTTGCAGCATGAACCTCTGGCTGATATGGATATCCCATTTTAAGTTCCTATTGATAAACCCCTATTATTTATAGGAGTTCTTCAATTCCACATCTTGGGCATGCAGGGACCTTGTAAATTTATTGACTGTTTTCCCAAAGACCTCCACCTTGGTTTTATCTAGGTTCATTTTCAGTTAATTCTGCTTGCTATGAGCCTCAAGGGAGTCTAATTTTCCGACCCTATCCAACAGGACAGTCCACCTTCACCTTCTTCTCCATAGATATTGTATTGTGTGCTTTTGCACTACTTCAAGACATTTTCTTGTCTTGTAGAATCTCAAACTTCTCATGGAAGTTTAAAGAATTATCTAAACCACCAACTGGCTAGTGGTCAGAGTAGCTGTTTGATGGGCATGTGTGTCTGAATAATCATTGCCACGGCATTACCATTACTAGGTCCTGTGCAGTGTTCAAGTTTTCTCACATAGTAAAATATTGCAGCAAAGCATGGTCACTTTTCTCCTGCTTTTTCTTTCCTATTAACAGTTTTCTTTCTGAAATCCTTCTTTTTGTCGTTTCTTTCTTACCTTTCTGTCATTTATGTTTTATTCTCCTGCTATTGTTTGTGTTCAACTCTAGCTTCTCTAATCACTCCTCTGCTTTATTTTTTCTCACTGGCTTCTCCCATTCACTCTTTATTCCCTGTCTTTTCTTTTTATTTCTTCTTCTCTTTCTTTTTTCTCATTGTTCTATCATTATTCTGCATTCTCTTTCTTCATCTCTTCCACCTCTCTGTTTCTCCTTTCTTTTTTTCTATCTCCCTCCCTCTTCTCCCTTTATTTCCTCTCATTTTCTCACAGCTGTCATCTCTATCTGCTTCTCATTCACCGTCCTCTCCTTTACCCTACTGCTTGTCTTTCCTCTATTTTTGTGTCCTCTCTACTTTTTGTTTTTCTTCTCTCATTTTATTCCAACTCTTTTCTTCCTTCATAATCATCTCTCCTCCTTTGCTTCTTTCTCCTTTTATCATCCTTTCCACCTATTTCCATCTCCTTTATTGCTCCTATCTTCTTTTCCATGTTCTTCTTCCCTGCTTTTCAGCTCTCTTTCCTCTCTCCCTATTTGCTCCCCCCTCACAACATGATAACACTGACCCCTCCCGCAAACGTATATTCCAGATGTTTTAGAAGCAGAATATGAAATTTACACCTGGACAAAAGTTATGCTAAGCAAAATTAATGAAATTTGGCAAGATTGTATATACCTCTATGTGGTATAAATGTTTCTTACGTGACTGCTCATCTCTCTGCAAAGTTTCAGAAACCTTTCATTGATCATTGTCCTAAAATTCAGAACATCAGAATGCTCATATGGTTCTCTTTATATATCATTCACCCAGACAAATACCAGATCTACACATGAACCAACACACTAAAACATTACGGCCCTCAACACACTTCCCATAGGCAGACAGTGCAGCTGCCTGCTACCTTTCCATCTATGCACCTCCAGCACTTGGTAGGTAAGGATAACACATAAGATAGCCTTGGTTTATTTAATGTCCATCCTTCATGTGACCAACTCTAAAATTCTAAATAGGTTTGGGTAGCTGAAATTCATGACTCACCCTGAATTATTTAACACCTCTTCTCCACAGACTAAAGATTGACTCCTGAACAACCGACCCCCTGTGTATGAAGTTGTACATCCAACCTCCCTATTACAATTTTGAGGGAAGAATTCCTAATGCAAAAGATACCTAGGAGCCAAAATACTAGATACTAAATATCCAAATGAGAATTAGGGGGTTTCTTGCTTGGGGAATTGACCATTGTGGTAAATAATAAACTTGGAATAGGGAAACATGAGACCCAGGGATGAGGAATCTGACCCACCATACTTCAGAATAACACCTGGAACCCAGGACCTCAAGTGAATGTTCAAGCAACAAAAAACATAGATCAAGTGACTACACAGTAATCTATCGACTGAATACTTAACTTACAAACTAGAACACCTAATGGTAACACCACGGTACACTACTCAGACTAGCTATACATAGCTATTAAAATAATGCAACACTAGCTAGCCACAAGAGGCCTGTCTGGACTATATGTGTATCTGGCGAAGATCAGTCAACATGTTCGGTGGGGTCTAATGTCTTTGGAGTTCCATTGTGACATTATAACTCTATCTGCCTTATAAGGCAGATATTTCACTTATGTTGCTGTGTGAAATCTCTTTTTCAAATTGTACCCATCAAACAACCCCAGTTAACTTGTGACTCTTTCTTCAATTTATATTAACTTAGTGTCCTAGAAAAAAAAATTGTCTCTCTCAGAAATTATGTACACTGTTCTAATTTTAAGTACTTTTCTGTTGCACATCTATTATTCAAACTACCCTGCCTTGTTGTTTATTAAGTGATTTTGACTCTTAGTAAATTAAACTGCATTTCTGTTCTTAAGCTTACTCCTGGCGCATTCCTCCTACCAGTCCAGGTCTCCCTCACCAACAAATGCATGCCTTTTATTAAAAAATAATTCTTTCACTGTTGTGATCAGCAATATATCTGTAGCGTGCAATGTTTCCACTTTGGGCCATATTCACAAGCTCAAATGTGGTCATCCATCAGTGGCGGCTGCTACCTGGAAGCAGCAGTGGGGCGGGTGGGGGGAATGGGCAGGGGGATGGGTTAAAAAAATCACTTACCTCCCGAATGGCCGGCTGGCCGGCCGCCGCCTCTCCTACGTCCTCTTCTTGGCTTCTTGGTGGAGACGTGAATCAGGAAGCACCAGGGCTCCCAGGCTTCCTGCAGCCAATCACAACGCTGCAATGCTGCGTTGTGATTGGTCTGAGTGCTGTGACACGGCGCTCAGCCAGGTGCTGGAGGGGTGGGCATGTTCTCCATGCAGGCTGTAATGCAACCTGCATGGAGAACACAGTTTGTACGCATGACTGTTTTGGGTTGCTCAAGAGGGCCGGCCAAGCACTCATGCTCACATAGGGAGTACAAACCACTCCTCCCCTGCTTTGAGAGCAGCCCAACCCCACAAAGATGTTGCAACAGGGAAAACTAAAAGATAATAACCTCGAGTTATTATCATTTTATTTTCCTTTTTTACACTGCAAAAAGCAGTGGGGCGACGCTCCTCCACCTTAGCGGAGGAGCCGCCACTCTCATCCATATGCTTAAGATTATGAACACGTTTTCCTGTCTTTTAGTTGCTATGACTTCACAAAAGGATTCTTCGCAGGCTTAAACCCATTTATGTATGTGGACATCTCCGGCATCAGGGAGTAGTTCTCTCCACTCGTAAGTCCCATTCATGGGACAGAAATATAAAACTTCCAATGTATGGTTAGCATTGGAAGTTTGTTGACATCCACAAAAATATATATTTGTAGGCATTTACATACTACTTTAATTCCCCTTTCCTCCATGCAGACAGAATTATTTTTCTCTAGCCAAGGGATGGACTAAGTTTCTTTCGAGGGTGTGAAGGAGAATAGATCACCTCCAGATCTGGGGGCTTTAGGAGAAGAGCTTTTCTCTATGGAGAAAAATAGTTTTCATGCCAAGAAACAAAAATATCCTATTCCCCTGTGCAAAGTTCTGCCACTATAGAGATCTCCGCTCAGAGGGAAATAGGATCCGAATGAGAATGTCAAATAGCCTTCCGAAGTGCACCTGAAAAACCTGCATGCAACTCTCCGGGTGTACTTCTGTGCACATTTGTACATTTTAGAAAGTCAGATCTTTACACACACACAGAGCTGGATGTTCCAAATCTTTTGTGAATCATGCTCTTTGTTTTTCCTCTAAAAATTCAAATGAAAAATTCTTATACATCTCTTAAGTTGCATCCTTCACTTCATGCTGTCAACCTTCCTTAGCAATACACTGTTTGTTTTATAATTAAATTAAATGTGTTACACATAACCTTGAAGTTCTGTACCCTCACACAGCTGTGATCTGCCTCTCTGGCATATCTTGTTTTACGTTGAACAGATTTTGGCACACTCTGTTATGTTTTCTTCACTCACACAGCCGCAGCCTGTTGCTTCATCTGAAGGCCTGAGCTTACTTTTCATAAACGTGTTGAAAATCCTCCTCACTGGTTATGCTCCCCCCTAGCAGCTCTGAATTACATCGCTACTAAATAACTCTGCCTACTTTTCACTATTACTAATTTCACTTACAGATCACTGCAATATACACAGGGGCTTATTTACAAGCCCTTTGCAACACCTGTGCATCACATTTTATGATGCTCTATGAGGCCACGCAAAGCCGCATTGTGTGGCTTTTAATTGCCTTGTAGATATGGTGTAAGGCAACGCAGTGCAAGTTGCTGCGTTGTCTAACACTGCATTAGGGGGCATTCCATGGGCGTTACAGTGGGTTTTCCATGGTTTTGACAAATTCCCGGATTTACAAGGATCTGTAAACCTGGGAATGCATCAAACCTGTACACCTCCCCAGGGGAGGTATAATGAGGAGAAATATCTTTATTTCGCCTCAGTTTTTCCTCTTTGCATGTGTGCTGCACTTTGTGGTCGTATCAGCATAATCCACCCCCATGTTAGGTATGGCTAACACCTGCTAATTGCAGGTGTTAAATAAATGGCGATGACCCTGGTTAGTGCGACTTTTCACGTCGCTAACTGGGGCCATGGCCACTCTTGCTAATAGGCGATAGGCCTGTTAGCGAGTGTTTCCCAGGTTTGCTCGTCGGGAACGCCCACTTTGCATGTCATTAGCGATAAATATCGCTGACATGCAAAGCGGTAAAAACGGGCGTAATGCCGCAAACTGTCTCTAACTGCTGTTAGAGACAGTTTGCTGATAGGGCAATATAAATATCGCCGCTTTAGCGGCAAAAAGTGCCGCTAAAGCGGCGATAGTGCCTTTGCTAATATGCCCCTGAGTATTTATCCGAGCTGATGGTCTTTCGTCCATATTTAGATGTATACGCGATACACAGAAGACCGCTCATGGCGTGGTCTTCTGTGCTGGTGACCCACCCTCTATCGCCGTCTCGACAGCAAGGTCCCGCCAAGCAGATTGTATGTTCCCGTTGGGCTGGTGGTGTCCTGTCGGCGGAGTACTGACGGGGGTGACAGTGGTGGTGGGGAGACAGGTAAGTAACATTTTTTTACATACATATATGTTGTGCATGTGTACATATGTGTTTGTAGGTTATGTGCAGTGATCATATTTTGTACATTCTGCATTGACCCGACCAACCTACACAAACCATGCAATTCATACCCACACACACCACGAACACCTAACTTCAGGTCCTTCAAAATGGAGTTTTCACCCCTTTTCATCCCATTCTGCTAACTAAAAGTAGGAGGGATTCTCGCCGGAGTTCCCTTCGAAAGAGCCCACATCCAAATCTGGAGGGCAGTAATCCTGGCTGGAGTCACGCTGCCGCCTGCTGCAGCCACATCCCACCATAGGAGCAGGAGCAAAGTCCTGCCGGAGTCGGCGGGACTGCGATGGTCTTCTCTCTCATTGCCAGCCAGCATCTAAATCTGGTGGGCAGACCGCCAAAGCAGCGGGCAGGAAGACTCCCTAAAAAGTCCAATGTGTTGTGG